>WQNJ02000207.1:0-39590 GCA_016584745.2 Phylloscopus trochilus trochilus
CCAGCTGTGCCCAGCTGTCCCCAGCTGTTCCCAGCCATACCCAGGTGCCCCAGGTGTGTCCCAGCCGTGCCCAGGTGTGCCCAGGTGTGCCCAGGTGTGTCCCAGCCATGCCCAGGTGTGTCCCAGCCATGCCCAGGTGTGCCCAGGTGTGCCCAGGTGTGCCCCAGCTGTTCCCAGCTGTCCCCAGCTGTCCCCAGGTGTTCCCAGGTGCCCCAGCTGTTCCCATCTGTTCCCAGGTGTGCCCAGGTGTGTCCCAGCTGTTCCCAGGTGTGCCCCAGGTGTGCCCAGGTACCTTTCTGCACCTTGTCGCAGAGCAGGTAGAGCTCCTCGCCGCCGGTGCAGGGCCCGCTCTCCTTGTTCATGCGGCAAATGCGCAGCTCCGACGTCGTGGTCGACTCTGCCCAGGGGGGGGGGGAGAGAAATTTGGGGAAAATTGGGGGAGAATTTTGAAAAAATAAAAAATCCGATTTTTAACGGTTTATTCCCGATTTTTTCTGATTTTTTTCCGATTTTTTCTGATTTTTTTCCGATTTTTTCTGATTTTTTTCTGATTTTTTCGGATTTTTTTCGGATTTTTTCTGGGGTTTTTTCCGATTTTTTTCCGATTTTTTTCTGATTTTTTTTTCGAATTTTTTCTGATTTTTTTTCGAATTTTTTCTGATTTTTTTCGGATTTTTTCGGATTTTTTTCTGGGTTTTTTTCCGACTTTTTTCCGATTTTTTCTGATTCTTTTTTCGAATTTTTTCGGATTTTTTTCGGATTTTTTCTGGGGTTTTTTCCGATTTTTTTCCGATTTTTTCTGATTTTTTTTTCGGATTTTTTGCGGATTTTTCCGGATTTTTTCTGATTTTTTTCCGATTTTTTTCCGATTTTTTCTGATTTTTTTTTCGGATTTTTTCAGATTTTTCTCAAATTTTTTCGGATTTTTTTCAGATTTTTTTCAGATTTTTTCGGGTTTTTTTCCGATTTTTTTCCGATTTTTTCTGATTTTTTTTTCGAATTTTTTCGGATTTGTTTCGGATTTTTTTTCGGATTTTTCTGTTTTTTTCTTTTCTGATTTTTTCGTATTTTTTCTGATTGTTTTCCGAATTTTTTCTGATTTTTTTTCCGATTTTTTTCTCATTTTTTTCTGATTTTTTTCGGATTTTTTCTGGGTTTTTTTCCGATTTTTTTCCGGTTTTTTTCAGATTTTTTTTCGAATTTTTTTCAGATTTTTTTCGGATTTTTTTTTTTTTCGGATTTTTTTATTTTTTTCGGATTTTTTCGGATTTTTTTTCGGATTTTTTCTGATTTTTTTCAAAATTTTTTCGGATTTTTTCTGATTTTTTCGGAACTTTCTTCGGATTTTTTTTCGGAATTTTTTTCGGATTTTTTTCGGATCTTTTCGGATTTTTTTTCAGATTTTTTTCAAAATTTTTTTGAATTTTTTCAGATTTTTTTTCAGATTTTTTTGGAATTTTTTGGATTTTTTGGGGGACATTTCCAGGATTTTTGGGGGATATTTTTTGGATATTTTCAGGAATTTTTGAGGATATTTTGGGGATATTTTCAGGATTTTTTGGGGATATTTTGGGGATATTTCCAGGAATTTTTGAGGATATTTTCGGGATATTTTGGGGATATTTTCAGGATTTTGGGGGGCTATTTTGGGGATATTTTTGAGGCTATTTTGGGGACATTTCCAGGATTTTGGGGGATATTTTTTGGATATTTTCAGGATTTTTTGAGGATATTTTCGGGATATTTTGGGGACATTTTCAGGAATTTTTTGAGATATTTTCAGGATATTTTGGGGATATTTTTGAGGCTATTTTGGAATATTTCCAGGATTCTTGGGGGCTATTTTTTGGATATTTTGAGTATTTTTGGAGGCTATTTTGGGGATATTTTCAGGATTTTTGGGGGATATTTTTTGGATATTTTCAGGAATTTTTGAGGATATTTTGGGGACATTTTCAGGATTTTTTGGGGATATTTTGGGGATGTTTTGGGGATATTTTGGGTATTTTTTGGGGATGTTTTGGGGATACTTTCAGGATTTTTGGGGGATAGTTTTTGGATATTTTGAGTATTTTTTGAGGATATTTTGGGGACATTTCCAGGATTTTTGGGGGATATTTTTTGGATATTTTCAGGAATTTTTTGAGGATATTTTCGGGATATTTTGGGGACATTTTCAGGATTTTTGGGGCTATTTTGGGGATATTTTGGGGACATTTTCAGGATTTTGGGGGGCTATTTTGGGGATATTTTTGAGGCTATTTTGGGGATATTTTCAGGATTTTTGGGGGATATTTTTTGGATATTTTCAGGAATTTTTGAGGCCTATTTTGGGGGGTATTTTGGGGACATTTCCAGGATTTTGGGGGATATTTTTTGGATATTTTCAGGAATTTTTGAGGATCTTTTCGGGATATTTTGGGGACATTTTCAGGATTTTTGGGGGCTATTTTGGGTATTTTTTTGGGATGTTTTGGGGATATTTCCAGGATTTTTGGGGGATATTTTTTGGATATTTTCAGGAATTTTTGAGGATATTTTGGGGATATTTCGGGGACATTTTCAGGATTTTTGAGGCCTATTTTGGGGGGATTTTGGGGACATTTTCAGGATTTTGGGGGATATTTTTTGGATATTTTCAGGAATTTTTGAGGATATTTTCGGGATATTTTGGGGACATTTTCAGGATTTTTGGGGGATATTTTGGGATGTTTTAGGGATAGTTTGGGTATTTTTGAGGCTATTTTGGGGATATTTCCAGGATTTTTGGGGGGATATTTTTTGGATATTTTCAGGAATTTTTAAGGATATTTTAGGGATATTTTCAAGATTTTTTAGAGATATTTTCAGGATATTTTGGGGACATTTTCAGGATTTTTTGGGGCTATTTTGGGGACATTTTGGGGATGTTTTTGGGGTGTTTTTGGGGGCCTCACTCTTGTCGAAGATGGGCTGGGAGAGCACGGGGCTGAGGCAGCGCGGGACGCCGGCGCCGTCGCGGAACGAGGCCTGGAAGCAAATCCGGACGGCGTTGAGGTCGACCTCCTGGTGGTTCCGTAGGAGCCCGCTGGGGAGGGAAAATGGGGAAAAAACGGGAAAATTGGGGGGAAAAATGAGGAAAAAATGAGGGGAAAATGAGGGGAAAATGAGGGGAAAATGGGGAAAGAATGGGGGAAAATGGGGGAAAATGGGGGAGAAATTGGGGGAAAATGGGGAGAAAATTGGGGGAAAAGGGGGGGAAAATGGGAAAAAATGGGGAAAAATGAGAAAAATAGGAAAAAACAGGGGGGAAAATGGGGAGGAAAATGGGGGGAAAATGGGGAAAAAATGAGGGATGGAAAATGAGGGGAAAATGAGGGGAAAATGAGGGAAAATGATTGGGAAAATGGGGAAAAATGGGAGGAAAAATTGGGGAAAAATGGGGAAAATTGGGGAAAAATGGGGGAAAATTGGGAATTGGATGGGGAAAATGTTGGATAAAATGGGATTATTGGTGAAATTTGGGGAAAATTGGGGAAAAATGTAATTGTGAAATTGGTTGAAAAATGTATGGGGAAAAATGGATTGGGAAAATGATTGGTGAAAATTGTAATTGGGAAATTGGGGGAAATTGAAAATGGATAGTGAAATTGGGTTTTGAATTTTTTCCAATTTTTTCCACTTTTATTTTTCGACTTTTCCAATTCATTTTCCACATTTTCCACTTTTCCCACTTTTTTCCCACTTTTTCCTCACATTTTTTCCCACTTTTTTCCCACTTTTTTCCCAATTTTTTCCCACTTTTTCCCCATTTTTCCCACTTTTTTCCCACTTTTTCCCACTTTTTCCCATTTTTCCCACTTTTTCCCACTTTTTCCCAATTTTTCCCACTTTTCCCCACTTTTTCCCACTTTTTCCCACTTTTCCCCATTTTTCCCACTTTTTTCCCACTTTTTTCCCACTTTTTCCCACTTTTTCCCACTTTTCCCACTTTTTCCCCACTTTTCCCCTTTCCCACTTCCCCCTTTTTTCCCTCATTTCTTTTCCCACTTTTTCCCCACTTTTTCCCACTTTTCCCCACTTTTCCCACTTTTCCCATTTTCCCACTTTTTCCCATTTTCCCACTTTTTTCCCACTTCCCCTTTTTCCCACTTTTTTCCCATTTTCTTTCCCACTTTTTCCCACTTTTCCCACTTTCCACTTTTTTCCCATTTCCTTCCCTTTCAACCATAACAAACAAAACAAAACCAAAAACCCAAAACAAAACCAAAACAAAACCAAACAAAACAAAAACCCAAAACAAAAACAAAACAAAACAAACAAAAAAAAACAAAACCCAAAAACAAAAAACCCAAAACAAAAACAAAACCAAAAAAAAAACCCAAAAAAACCCAAAAACCAAAAAACCCAAAAACCCAAAAAACCCAAAACAAAACCCAAAAAACCCCAAAAAACAAAAAACCCAAAACCAAAACCAAAAACCAAAAAACCCAAAAACCAAAAAACCAATTAACAAAACCCAAAAAACCCAAAAAACCAAAAAACCCAAAAACCAAAAACCAAAAAAACAAAAACCCAAAAAAACCACAAAAACCCCAAAAACCCAAAAACCAAAAACCAAAAACCCAAAAACCCCAAAAAACAAAAACAAAAACCAAAAACAAAAAAAAAACAAAACCAAATTTCCCAAAATTACCCAAAACATTTTCCCACTTTTTCCCATTTTTCCCATTTTTCCCACTTTTCCCACTTTTTCCCACTTTTCCAAAAACAAAAACCAAAAAAAACCAAAAAACCAAAAACAAAAACAAAACAAAACAAAAACCCAAAAAACAAAAACCAAAAAAACCCAAAAAACCCCAAAAACCAATTTTCCCACTTTCCCAATTTCCAATTACCACAAAAACCAAACTTCCCAATTAACCCCAAAAAACACATTAACCACTTAAAAACCAATTTCCCACTTAACAAAACCAACTTTTCCCAACTTTTTCCCATTTTTCCCACTTTTCCCACTTTTCCCAAATTCCAAATTTCCAAAACCAAAAACCCAAATTCAAAAACCCAAATTCCCCTTTTCCCAAATTTCCCATTTTTCCCACTTTTTCCCAATTTTTCCCACTTTTTTCCCACTTTTTTCCATTCTTTTTCCCACTTTTTTCCCACTTTTCCTTTTCCCACTTTTTCCCACTTTTTCCCATTTTTTTCCCACTTTTTCCCAATTTTTTCCCACTTTTTCCCAACTTAATTCCCACTTTTCCCAATTTTCCCACTTTTTCCCCACTTTTTCCCTTCCACTTTTACCCAATTTCTTTACCATTTTTCCCACTTTTACCCACTTTTCCCAACTTTTCCCTTTTCCCACTTTTTCCCACTTTTTCCCATTTTTCCCACTTTTTCCACTTTTTTCCCCATTCATTTTTTCCCACTTTTTTCCCACTTTTTTCCCCACCTTTTCCCCACTTTTTCCCACTTTTTCCCCAATTTTCCCCTTTTTCCCACTTTTTTCCCACTTTTTTCCCACTTTTTCCTTTTTCCCACTTTTTCCACTTTTTTCCCCATTCCACTTTTTCCCATTTTTTCCCCACTTTTCCCATTTTTCCCCAATTTTTTTCCCACTTTTTCCCATTTTTTCCCACTTTTTTCCCATTTTTCCCACTTTTTCCCACTTTTTCCCATTTTTCCCCACTTTTTCCCATTTTTCCCCACTTTTTTCCCATTTTTTCCCACTTTTTTCCCATTTTTCCCACTTTTTTCCACTTTTCCCCCTTTTTCCCCACTTTTTTCCCCACTTTTTTCCCCACTTTTTTCCATTTTTTCCCCACTTTTTCCCACTTTTTTCGCACTTTTTCCCACTTTTTCCCATTTTTTACCACTTTTTTCCCACTTTTTCTAACTTTTTTCCCATTTTTTCCCATTTTTCCCCACTTTTCCCGCTTTTCCCCACTTTTTTCCACTTTTTTCCACTTTTTCCCATTTTTCCCACTTTTTCCCACTTTTTTTCCACTTTTTTCCCACTTTTTTCCACTTTTTTCCCATTTTTCCCATTTTTCCCCACTTTTCCCGCTTTTCCCCACTTTTTTCCACTTTTTTCCACTTTTTCCCATTTTTCCCACTTTTTCCCACTTTTTTCCCCACTTTTTTCCCCACTTTTTGGTAATTCCCATTTTTTGGGCATTCCCGGGTGGGTTTTTTTTTTGGGCATTCCCAGTGGGGTTTTTTTGGATGATTCCGATGTTTTTTCGGGCATTCCCGGGTGGGTTTTTTTTGGATAATTCCCTTTTTTTTTGGGCATTCCCGGGTGGGTTTTTTTGGGCATTCCCAGCGCTTTTTTTTTTTGATAATTCCCATGTTTTTTTGGGCATTCCCGGGTGGTTTTTTTTGGTAATTCCCAGTGGGGTTTTTTTTTGGATAATTCCCATGGTTTTTGGGCATTCCCGGGTGGGTTTTTTTGGGAATTCCCTATTTTTTTTGGGGAACTTCCAGGGTTTTTTTGGTAATTTCCTATTTTTTTAGGAATTCCCATGTTTTTTGGAGGAATTCCCTATTTTTTTTTGGTAATTTCCAGGGGTTTTTTTGGTAATTCCCATTTTTTGGGCATTCCCAGTGGTTTTTTTTGGATAATTCCCATGGTTTTTTGGGCATTCCCAGTGGTTTTTTTTGAATAATTCCCAGGGTTTTTTGGGCATTCCCGGGTGGTTTTTTTTGGTAATTCCCAGCGCTTTTTTTTTGGATAATTCCCATGGTTTTTTGGGCATTCCCAGGTGGGTTTTTTGGGCATTCCCGGGTGCTTTTTTTTGGATAATTCCCATGTTTTTTGGTGGGAATTCCGTATTTTTTTTGGTAATTTCCAGTGGTTTTTTTTGGATAATTCCCATGTTTTTTTGGGCATTCCCAGTGGTTTTTTTGGATAATTCCCATGGTTTTTTGGGCATTCCCGGGTGGGTTTTTTTTGGGAATTCCCTATTTTTTGGGGGGAACTTCCAGGGTTTTTTTGGTAATTTCCTATATTTTTAGGAATTCCCATGTTTTTTGGGGGAATTCCCTATTTTTTTTTGGTAATTTCCAGGGGGTTTTTTGGATAATTCCCAGGTTTTTTGGGAATTCCCAGTGTTTTTTTTGGATAATTCCCATGGTTTTTTGGGCATTCCCGGGTGGTTTTTTTTGGCAATTCCCATTTTTTTGGGGGGGGGAATTCCCAGGGGGTTTTTTTTGTTACTTCCCAGAGCTTTTTTTTTTGATAATTCCCATGGTTTTTTGGGAATTCCCAGTGGTTTTTTTGGTAATTCCCATTTTTTTGGGGGGGAATTCCCGGGGGTTTTTTTGTTACTTCCCAGTGCTTTTTTTTTTTTTTGGATAATTCCCATGTTTTTTTGGGAATTCCCTATTTTTTTTTTGGTAATTTCCAGGGGTTTTTTTGGTAATTCCCATGGGGTTTTTTGGGCATTCCCGGGTGCTTTTTTTGGATAATTCCCATGGTTTTTTGGACATTCCGGGTGGGTTTTTTGGATAATTCCCATGTTTTTTTGGGCATTCCCGGATGGGTTTTTTTGGCCATTCCCGGGTGGTTTTTTTTTGGACAATTCCCATGTTTTTTTGGCCATTCCCGGGTGGTTTTTTTTGGCAATTCCCAGCGCTTTTTTTTTTGATAATTCCCATGTTTTTGTGGCCATTCCCGGGTGGTTTTTTTTGTATAATTCCCATGTTTTTTTGGGCATTCCCGGGTGGGGTTTTTTTTGGATAATACCCATGTTTTTTTGAGGAATTCCCTATATTTTTTTTTTGTAATTTCCAGGGGTTTTTTTTGGATAATTCCCATGTTTTTTTGGCCATTCCCAGGTGGTTTTTTTTTGGCTAATTCCCATGTTTTTGGGGTTTTTACCTGTGCCGGGGGTTGCTCTGGGGCCGCAGCAGGACGCGGCAGAGCCCCTGCGCGCAGTCCTTGCCCACCAGGCCGTGCGGGTGCACGCGGTGCGGCCAATCCTTCCACACCAGGCACGCCGTCACCCGCCACCTCCGGGATCGCCCCGCAGTCCAGCAGCTGCGGGGAAAAAATGGGGGGAAAAATGGGATTATTGGGGGGGGATTTGGGGGATTTTTTGGGGATTTTTTGGGATTTTTTCGGATTTTTTTCGGATTTTTTCGGATTTTTTTCTGGGTTTTTTCCGATTTTTTCTGATTTTTTTTCCAATTTTTTCGGATTTTTTTCTGGGTTTTTTTCCGATTTTTTTCCAATTTTTTCTGATTTTTTTTCGAATTTTTTGGGATTTTTTTTCAGATTTTTTTCGGATTTTTTTCGGATTTTTTCGGATTTTCTTTGGATTTTTTTCTGATTTTTTTCCGATATTTTCTGGGTTTTTTTCGAATTTTTTCGGATTTTTTTCAGATTTTTTTCGGATTTTTTTCGGATTTTTTTCCAATTTTTTCCGATTTTTTCTGATTTTTTTTCGAATTTTTTCGGATTTTTTTCAGATTTTTTTCGGATTTTTTCGGATTTTTTTCTGTTTTTTTTCCGATTTTTTCTGATTTTTTTTCGAATTTGTTCGGATCTTTTTCGGATTTTTTTCGGACTTTTTCTGGGTTTTTTTCTGATTTTTTTCCGATTTTTTCCGATTTTTTTTTCCGAATTTTTTCTGCTTTTTTCCGAATTTTTTCGGAGTTTTTTTGGAATTTTTTTCGGATTTTTATTCCGGTTTTTTTCTGATTTTTTTTTCCGAAATTTTTCTGAATTTTTTCCCCGATTTTTTCTGAATTTTCCCGATTTTTTTCTGATTTTTCCCCGATTTTTTCTGAATTTTTCCCCGATTTTTTCCCAATTTTTTCCCGATTTTTTTCTGAATTTTTTCCGCTTTTTTCCCGATTTTTTCCGCTTTTTTCCCCGATTTTTTCTGATTTTTTCCCGATTTTTTCTGCTTTTATCCCCGATCTTTTCTGAATTTTTCCCGATTTTTCTGCTTTTTTCCCCCGATTTTTTCTGAATTTTTTCCCCCGATTTTTCCCCAATTTTCCCCTCTTTTTCCCTCTTTCCCCGGCTCCCCCCTCGATGCTGGGCAGCGTCGTGGCCGCCTCGGTGCTGCTCTCCCCCAGGATGCTCCCGGCCCAGCCCAAATCCCACCCCAAACCATTTCCCGCACCATTCCCGCTTTTCCCCGACTTTTTCTGAATTTTTTCCCCGATTTTTTCTGAATTTTTTCCAGATTTTTTTCTGAATTTTTTCCGCTTTTTCCCCGATTTTTTCCCAATTTTTCCCCGATTTTTTCTGCTTTTTCCCCCGATTTTTTCCCGATTTTTTCTGAATTTTCCCCCAATTTTTCCCCAATTTTTCCCCGATTTTTCCCCGATTTTTTCTGAATTTTTCCCTGATTTTTTCTGATTTTTTTTCCCCGATTTTTCCCCGATTTTTTCCCAATTTTTTCTGAATTTTTCCCCGATTTTTTCCCAATTTTTCCCCCGATTTTTTCTGAATTTTTCCCCGATTTTTCCCCGATTTTTCTGATTTTTCTCCGATTTTTTTCTGATTTTTTCGCCGACGATTTTTTCTGACTTTTTTTCCTGATTTTTTCTGATTTTTTCCCAATTTTTCCCCGATTTTTTCCCAATTTTTCCCCGATTTTTTCCCAATTTTTCCCCAATTTTTCCCCAATTTTTCCCCGATTTTCCCCCGATTTTTTCCCGCCTTTTTCCAATTTTTCCCTCTTTTCCCTGTTCCCCCCTCGATGCTGGGCAGCGTCGTGGCCGCCTCGGTGCTGCTCTCCCCCAGGATGCTCCCGGCCCAGCCCAAAATCCATCCCGAACCTCCCCAAACCCCTTCCCGCTCCATTCCTGCGTTTTCCCCCGAGTTTTTCTGCTTTTTCCTCCAATTTTTTCTGAATTTTTCCCCGACTTTTTCTGAAATTTTTCCCGATTTTTTCTGATTTTTTCCCTGATTTTTTCCCAATTTTTTCTGAATTTTTTCCCCGATTTTTTCTGAATTTTTCCCGATTTTTTTCTGATTTTTCCCCGATTTTTTCTGAATTTTTCCCCGATTTTTTCCAATTTTTTCTGATTTTTTCTGAATTTTTCCCCGATTTTTTTCTGATTTTTTTCCGCTTTTTTCCCCGACTTTTTCTGAATTTTTCCCCGATTTTTTTCTGAATATTGTTTCCCCCGATTTTTCCCCGATTTTTTCCCAATTTTTTCTGATTTTTCCCCGATTTTTTCTGATTTTCTCCCCGATTTTTTCCCCGACTTTTCCCAATTTTTCCCAATTTTTCCCCGATTTTTCCCAATTTTTCCCTCTTTTTCCCCGACTTTTCCCCTCTTTTCCCTGCTCCCCCCTCGATGCTGGGCAGCGTCGTGGCCGCCTCGGTGCTGCTCTCCCCAGGATGCTCCCGGCCCAGCCCAAATCCCACCCCAAACCATTTCCCGCGCCATTCCCGCTTTTCCCCGACTTTTTCTGATTTTTCCCCCGATTTTTTCTGAATTTTTCCCGATTTTTTCTGAATTTTTCCCCAATTTTTTCTGATTTTTTTCCTGATTTTTTCTGATTTTTTCCCCGATTTTTTCCCCGATGTTTTCCCAATTTTTCCCCGATTTTTCCGATTTTTTCTGATTTTTTCCCCGATTTTTTCTGAATTTTTTCCCCAATCTTTTCTGAATTTTTCCCGATTTTTTCTGAATTTTTCCCCGATTTTTTCTGAATTTTTCCCCGATTTTTTCTGAATTTTTCCTCGATCTTTTCTGAATTTTTCCCGATTTTTTCTGAATTTTTCCCGATTTTTTCTGATTTTTCCCCGATCTTTTCTGAATTTTTCCCGATTTTTTCTGCTTTTTCCCGATTTTTTCTGATTTTTCCCGATTTTTTTCTGAATTTTCTCCCCCAATTTTTTCTGCTTTTTTCCCCGATTTTTCCCCAATTTTTCCCCAATTTTTCCCCGATTTTTTCTGATTTTTTTCCCCGATTTTTTCTGATTTTTTCCCGATTTTTTCCCCGCCTTTTTCCCTCTTTTTTCCCCTCTTTTTTCCCAGCTCCCCCCTCGATGCTGGGCAGCGTCCGGGCCGCCTCGGTGCTGCTCTCCCCCAGGATGCTCCCGGCCCAGCCCAAATCCCACCCCAAACCATTGCCCGCACCATTCCCGCTTTTCCCCGAGTTTTTCCCCGAGTTTTTCCCGAGTTTTCCCCCATTTTTTTCTGCTTTTTTCCCCGATTTTTTCTGAATTTTTCCCCGATTTTTCCCCGATTTTTTCTGATTTTTTCTGATTTTTCCCCGATTTTTTCTGAATTTTTCCCCGATTTTTCCCCGATTTTTTCTGATTATTTCCCCAATGTTTTCTGCTTTAATCCCCGATTTTTTCCCAATTTTTCCCCGATTTTTTCCCAATTTTTTCCCCGATTTTTTCTGAATTTTTTCCCCGATTTTCCCCCGATTTTCCTGCTTTTTTCCCCGATTTTTTCCCAATTTTCCCCCGATTTTTTTCTGATTTTTTCCCCGATTTTTTCTGATTTTTTCCCCGATTTTTTCTGAATTTTTCCCCGATTTTTCCCCGATTTTTTCCCCGCCTTTTCCCCAATTTTTCCAATTTTTCCCCGATTTTCCCCCGGTTTTTTCCCGATTTTTTCTGTTTTTTTCCCCAATTTTTCCCCGACTTTTTCCCAAATTTTTCCCGATTTTCCCCCGATTTTTTCCAATTTTCCCCCGATTTTTTCCCAATTTTTCCCCGATTTTTCCCCCGTTTTTTTCTGAATTTTCCCCCGATTTTTTCCCCGGTTTTTCTGATTTTTCCCCAATCTTTTCTGAATTTTTCCCGATTTTTTCTGAATTTTCTCCCCAATTTTTTCTGCTTTTTTCCCCGATTTTCCCCCGATTTTTTCCCAATTTTTCCCGATTTTTTCCCAATTTTTTTTCCCAATTTTCCCCCGATTTTTTCTGAATTTTTCCCCAACTTTTCCCCAATTTTTCCCTCTTTTTCCCTCTTTTCCCTGCTCCCCCCTCGATGCTGGGCAGCGTCGGGGCCGCCTCGGTGCTGCTCTCCCCCAGGATCTCCCGGCCCAGCCCAAAATCCATCCCGAACCTCCCCAAACCCCTTCCCGCTCCATTCCTGCGTTTTCCCCCGAGTTTTTCTGCTTTTTCCCCCGATTTTTTCTGATTTTTTCCCCGATTTTTTTCTGAATTTTTCCCCCGACTTTTTCTCATTTTTTCCCCGATTTTCCCCCGATTTTTTCTGAATTTTCCCCCGATTTTTTTTTATTTTTTCCCCGATTTTTTTCCCGACTTTTTCTGCTTTTATCCCCGATTTTTTCTGATTTTTTCCCGATTTTTTCCCAATTTTTCCCCGATTTTTCCCCCGATTTTTTCTGAATTTTCCCCGGTTTTTTCCCAATTTTTTCTGAATTTTTCCCTGATTTTTTTCTGAATTTTTCCCAGATTTTTTCTGATTTTTTCCTGATTTTTTCTGATTTTTCCCCCGATTTTTTTTTATTTTTTCCCCGATTTTTTTCCCGACTTTTTCTGCTTTTATCCCCGATCTTTTCTGATTTTTTCCCGATTTTTCTGAATTTTTCCCCCGACTTTTTCTCATTTTTTCCCCGATTTTCCCCCGATTTTTTCTGAATTTTTCCCCGATTTTTTTCTGATTTTTTCCCCGATTTTTTTCCCAATTTTTCCCCGTTTTTTTCCCCCCGATTTTCCTGCTTTTTTCCCCGATTTTTTCCCAATTTTTTCCCGATTTTTTTCTGAATTTTTCCGGATTTTTTTCTGAATTTTTTCCGCTTTTTTCCCAATTTTCCCCCGATTTTTTCCCAATTTTTTCCCGATTTTTCCCCAATTTTTCCCCGATTTTTCCCAATTTTTTCCCCGATTTTTTCCCAATTTTTTCCCGATTTTTTTCTGAATTTTTCCGGATTTTTTTCTGAATTTTTTCCGCTTTTTTCCCAATTTCCCAATTTTTTCCCGATTTTTCCCAATTTTTCCCCGATTTTTCCCAATTTTTTCCCCGATTTTTTCCCAATTTTCCCCCGATTTTTTTCTGAATTTTTCCCCGATTTTTTTTCTGAATTTTTCCCTGATTTTTTTCTGATTTTCTCTCCGATCTTTTCTGATTTTTTCTGATTTTTTTCCCCGATTTTTTCTGAATTTTTTCCCCGATTTTCCCCCGATTTTTTCCCAATTTTTCCCCGATTTTTCCCCGATTTTTTCCTGAATTTTTCCCCCGACTTTTTCCCAATTTTTCCCCGATTTTTTTTATTTTTCCCCCTATTTTTTCCCGATTTTTTCTGAATTTTCCCCGATTTTTCCCCAATTTTTTCCCGATTTTTTTCCCCGACTTTTTCCCAATTTCCCCCGATTTTTTCCCCGCCTTTTCCCCAATTTTCCCTCTTTTCCCCCGGCTCCCACCTCGATGCTGGGCAGCGTCCTGGCCGCCTCGGTGCTGCTCTCCCCAGGATGCTCCCGGCCGATCTCCCCTCGCACTCGTAGCGGAATCTCATCCCGCGCTGCTTGGGCTGCTCCGTGATCACCAAGCGCGGCTTTCCCGCCTTTTCCATCTTTTCCAGAGGTTTTTCCAGCGGTTTTTTCCAGCGGCGCCGGACCCAGGGAGAGGCCGCGGAGGCTCCGGGCCAGCGGCGGCTCCCGGGAGCCCGAGGGGCCGGGACCGCGCGGGATCAGCTTGGGAAGCGCTCGGGGAAAATCGGGAGAGGGCGCGGGGCTGGAAACCGTCCTCCTTCATCACCTCCTCCAGGATCTCTGCCGGGGGGGGAAAAATGGGAATTTCGGGGGGAAAAATGGGAATTTCGGGGGGTTTGGGGGGAAAAAACCGGGAATTTCGGGGGGAAAAATGGGAATTTCGGGAGGTTTGGAGGGGAAAAATGGGAATTTCGGGGGGAAAAATGGGAATTTCGGGGGGTTTGGGGGGGAAAAAAGGGAATTTCGGGGGGAAAAAAGGGAAATTCGGGGGGTTTGGGGGGAAAAATGGGAATTTCGGGGGGAAAAATGGGAATTTCGGGGGGAAAAATGGGAATTTCAAGGGGTTTGGGGGGATTTTAGAGGAAAACCCAGGAAATTCGGGGGGTTTGGGGGGAAAAATGGGAATTTCGGGGGGGTTTGGGGGGATTTTTGGAGAGAAAACCGGGAATTTGGGGGGGTTTGGGGGGAAAAAATGGGAATTTCGGGGGGAAAAATGGGAATTTGGGGGGGTTTGGGGGGGAAAAAATGGGAATTTCGGGGGGGTTTGGGGGGATTTTTAGAGGAAAGACCGGGAAATTCGGGGGGTTTGGGGGGAAAAAATGGGAATTTCGGGGGGTTTGGGGAGAAAAAATGGGAATTTCGGGGGGTTTGGGGGGATTTTTGGGGGAAAAAAATGGGAAATTCGGGGGGATTGGGGGGAAAAAATGGGAATTTCGGGGGGAAAAATGGGAATTTCGGGGGTTTGGGGGAAAAATGGGGAATTTCGGGGGGGGTTGGGGGAAAAATGGGAAATTCGGGGGGTTTGGGGGGATTTTTAGAGGAAAAACCAGGAAATTCGGGGGGGTTTGGGAGGAAAAAATGGGAATTTCGGGGGGTTTGAGGGGATTTTTAGAGGAAAAACCGGGAAATTCGGGGGGGTTGCGGGGAAAAAATGGGAATTTCGGGGGGTTTGAGAGGGAAAAACCGGGAATTTCGGGGGGTTCGGGGGAAAAAATGGGAATTTCGGGAGGGTTTGGGGGGAAAAATGGGAATTTCGGGGGATTTGGGGGGATTTTTAGAGGAAAAACCGAGAATTTCGGGGGGTTTGGGGGGAAAAAATGGGAATTTCGGGGGTTTGGGGGGAAAAATGGGAATTTTGGGGGGTTTGGGGGGGAAAAATGGGAATTTCGGGGGGTTTGGGGGGATTTTTGGGGGAAAAACCGGGAATTTCGGGGGGTTTGGGGGGAATTTTAGAGGAAAAAATGGGAAATTCGGGGGGTTTGGGGGGAAAAAATGGGAATTTCGGGGGTTTGGGGGGGATTTTTGGGGAGAAAACCTGGGAATTCAGGGGGTTTGGAGGGATTTCTGCGGGAAAATCGGGAATTTCGGAGAGTTTGGGGGGATTTTTGGGGAGAAAACCGGATTTTGAGGGGTTTGGGGGGGATTTTTGCGGGAAAAATCCCAAAATCCGGGAGGGAATTTTGGGATTCAGCTCCCAAATCCGGGAGGGATTTTTGGGATTCCGATCCCAAATTCGGGATCCCCGCCCCTCCCGCTCCATCCCCGCCCCCCTTGGGATGGGACCCGAGCCCTCCCCGAATTCCCAAAATCCCCCGAATTCCCAAAATTCCCCAATTCCCAAAATCCCCCGAATCTTTCTCGTGGCTCCAGGATCCCGAAATTCCCGGGAAGCGGCGAAGATCCCGGATGATTCCGGCTCCACTCACCCAAATCATCTGGAAAAAATGGGAGAGAAAAAACCGGGAAAAAACGGGAAAAAGGGGAAAAAAGGGGAAAAACCCGGGAAAAACGGGGAAGAACCCGGGAAAAAGGGGGAAAAAAACGGGAAAAAGGGGAAAAATGGAAAAAAAAGGGGGAAAGAACCGGGGAAAACGGGAAAGACGGGGGAAAAGGGGAAAAAACCCGGGAATAACGGGGAAAAAACCGGGAAAAACGGGGAAAAACCCGGGAAAACCGGGGAAAAAACCGGGGAAAATGGGGAAAAACCCGGGAAAACGGGGGAAAAAACCGGGGAAAATGGGGAAAAAACCGGGAAAAACAGGGAAAAACCCGGGAAAACCGGGGAAAAAACCGGGGAAAATGGGGAAAAAACCGGGGAAAATGGGGGAAAAACCTGGGAAAACCGGGGAAAAAACCGGGAAAAATGGGGAAAAAACCGGGAAAAATGGGAAAAAACCGGGAAAACCGGGGAAAAACCCGGGGAAAATGGGGAAAAAACCGGGAAAAATGGGAAAAAACCCGGGAAAAACGGGGAAAAACCGGGAAAAACGGGGAAAAACCCGGGAAAAGGGGGGAAAAAAGCCGGGAAAAATGGGAAAGACGGGGGAAATGGGGAAAAAACCGGGAAAGGGGGGAAAAAGGGAAAAAAACCCGGGGAAAAAACCCGGGGGAAATGGGAAAAAACCGGGGAAAAACGGGGAATAACCTGGGAAAAACAGGGAAAAACCCGGGAAAACCGGGGAAAAAACCGGGGAAAATGGGGAAAAACCCGGGAAAAATGGGAAAAAACCCGGGAAAACCGGGGAAAAAAACCGGGAAAAAGGGGGAAAAAACCGGGAAAAGGGGGAAAAAACCGGGAAAAAAACCCGGGGAAAAAACCCGGGGAAAATGGGGAAAAAACCCGGGAAAAATGGGAAAAACCCGGGGAAAAAACGGGGAAAAACCCGGGAAAAACAGGGAAAAACCCGGGAAAACCGGGGAAAACGCGGGAAAGAGGGGAAAAAAACGGGAAAAACAGAGAAAAACCTGGGAAAACCGGAGAAAAAACCCGGGAAAATGGGGAGGCGGGGCTTTACCTGTGCCCGGTGCTCCGTGAGCCATCGCCAGCCCGGGATCCTGCACGGCCGCTCCTACCGGGACACGGCACCGGGACACGGCGGCGTCAGCACCGGGACGGCCACCGGAACCCGCCCGGCAGCCCCGGAAGGAGCGATCCCGGTAAAGCCCGGGAGCACCGGGACCGGACCGGGACAGCCCCCGTGAGCCCTCCCAGCGCCCGCCGCCAGCCCCGGTGCCGGCCCGTTGTCCTCCCGTTATCCCCCGGGAGGTCCCGGTTCTGTCACCGGAGCGGGATCCCCGGTTCCGGCCCCCCCGGAAGGTCCCGGTTCTGTCACCGGGGGGGGATCCCCGGTTCCGCGTCCCGGTTCTGTTACCGGGGGGTGGATCCCCGGTTCCGCTCCCCCCGGGAGGTCCCGGTTCTGTTACCGGGAGGGGATCCCCGGTTCCGGTCCCCCCCGGGAGGTCCTGGTTCTGTTACCGGAGCGGGATCCCCGGTTCCGGCCCCCCCGGTTCTGTCACCGGGGGGGGATCCCCGGTTCCGCTCCCCCCGGTTCTGTCACCGGGAGGGGATCCCCGGTTCCGGCCCCCCCGGTTCTGTTACCGGAGCGGGATCCCCGGTTCCGGGTCCCGGTTCTGTTACCGGAGGGGGATCCCCGGTTCCGCTCCCCCCGGGAGGGTCCCGGTTCTGTCACCGGGAGGGGATCCCCGGTTCTGGGTCCCGGTTCTGTTACCGGAGCGGGATCCCCGGTTCCGCTCCCCCGGGGGCGGGTCCCGGAGCCAGCGGGGGTCGCGCTCACCGAGCGGCAGCGCCATGTCCCGGTGCCGCTGCGGGTCCCGGTGGTCCCGGTGCCGCTGCGGGTCCCGGTGGTCCCGGTGGTCCCGGTGGTCCCGGTGCCGCTCCCGCCGCCGCCCCCCGAGGCCGCGCCGCCGCCGGACCTGGAAATCCCCCGCGCGGGCCGCGCCGCCATTGGCTGAGACCGCCGTGACGTCACCACCGGGGGCGCGGTCGGGGAAACCCCCACCGGCAGCGCACCGCGCCGCCATTGGCTGAGCGCGGCAGTGACGTCACTGAGGAGGACACCCCGGAGAGCGGCCTGGGGGGGCGGGGCGCGCTCCAATTGGGCTGAGCGTGGCCGAGGAGGCGGGGCACGGAAAACCCCCTCCCTCCTGGGGGCGGGCCGCGCTGCCATTGGTGGGCGAGGCCGTGACGTCACGCGCGAGGCGTGGTTTCTTGTGTTTCCCGCCCTCCAGCGGAGGTCACGGCGGCGTTGCTCCGCCCCCTTCCCGGAAGTCTCGCGAGAGCGGCGCGAGAGGGCGGCGCAGCAAAGATGGCGGCGCCGGGGACGGAGGCGGCGGCGGGGCCGGGCCCGGGCCCGGGGCAGGTCCGGGAAGGGAGCGCGGCCGGAGGGGACCCGGGACTGGCGGAACCGGCACCGGCACAGGGGAACGGGCGGGAAATGGGCAGCGGGAAAGCGGCCGGGAGACGGCAGCGGGACAGGGAATGGGGGGACAGGCACCGGGAAAGGGGAGCGGGGAACGGAATGGGGCACCGGGAACGGGGACAGAGAGCGGGGCAGGGAAAGGGCCGGGGGTGGGACCGGGAATGGGCCGGGGGCAGAGGCGGGGACCGGGGTAAGGGAGCGGGGTCAGAGAACGGGATGGGCACCGGGGACCGGGCCGGAACCGGGGACCGGGACCGGGGACAGGAACCGGGACCGGGACCGGGAACAGCGAGCGGGGTCAAAGAACGGGATGGGCACCGGGACCGGGCCGGAATCGGGGACCGGGACCGGGGACAGGAACCGGGACCGGGAACAGCGAGCGGGGTCAGAGAACGGGATGGGCACCGGGGCCGGGCCGGAACCGGGACCGGGACCGGGTTCAGTGACTGGGGAGGGCTCGGTGAGCGGGAAGGAACCGGGAAAGGCAGCGGGAAAGGAACCGGGGAAGGAACCGGGAAAGGGCCGGGCAGGGGCTGGGAAGGGTTCGGTGTCTGAGAAGCACCGGGAGGGTGCCGGTGCCGGTTCCCGGTTCCAGTTCCGGTGCCGGTTCCCGGTGCCGGTGCCGGTTCCCGGGCGGTGCCGGTTCCCGGGCGGTTCCAGTTCCGGTGCCGGTTCCCGGTGCCGGTTCTTGGTTCCGGTGCCGGTGCTGGTTCCCGGTTCCAGTGCCAGTTCCCGGGCGGTTCGGGTGCCGGTTCCGGTTCCCGGTTCCGGTGCCAGTTCCCGGTTCCCGGGCAGTTCCGGTGCCGGTTCCTGGTTCCGGTGCCGGTTCCCAGGCGGTTCCGGTGACGGTTCCGGTGCCGGTTCCCAGTGCCGGTTCCCGGTTCCCGGTGCCAGTTCCCGGTTCCGGCGCCGGTTCCTGGGCGGTTCCGGTTCCCGGTTCCGGTTCCCAGTTCCGGTTCCCGGGCGGTTCCGGTGACGGTTCCGGTGCCGCAGGTGTCCAGCAGCAGCAGCAGCAGCAGCACCGGGGGCAGCACCGGGCGGCAGCAGCAGCAGCAGTAACGGCGCTGCCGGGGGCGGCGATGCCGACAGCCCGCGGGGGCAGCAGCAGCAGCCGCAGCCGGCACCGGCACCGGCACCGGCACCGGCACCGGCACCCAACGCCTGGCAGGTGCTCAAAGGGGTCCTGTTCAGGTTGAGAGCGGCGGCGGCGGGATCGGGGGTGGGGATCACCCCGGGATCGGGATCGGGATCACCCTGGGATGGGGATCACCCTGGGATCGGGATGGGGATCACCCTGGGATGGGGATCACCCTGGGATCGGGATGGGGATCACCCTGGGATGGGGATCACCCTGGGATCGGGATGGGGATCACCCTGGGATGGGGATCACCCTGGGATCGGGATGGGGATCACCCTGGGATGGGGATCACCCCGGGATTGGGGTTGGGATCACTCTGGGATTCGGATCACCCCGGGATTGGGGTCGGGATCACCCCGGGATTGGGGTCGGGATCACCCCGGGATTGGGATCGGGATCACCCCGGGATTGGGGTTGGGATCACCTTGGAATCAGGATCATCCTTGGATTGGGGTCAGGATCACTCCGGGATTGGGATCACCCCGGGATCGGGGTGGGGATCACCCTGGGATTGGGATCAGGGTCATTCTGGGGTCGGGATCAGGATGGGATTGGGATCAGGGTCAGTTTGGGGTCGGGGTCACCCCGGGATTGGGATCAGGGTCACTCTGGGGTCGGGATCACTCCGGGATTGGGATCAGGTCGGGGTCACCCAAAGGTTTGGATCAGGACGGCTCCGGGATTGGGATCGGGGTCACCCCATGAGCGGGATTGCAGCAGGACCCCCAAAGATCAGGGTTGGGATCGGGGTTGGGGTTGGGATCAGGGTGGGATCGGGATCGGGATGGGACTGGAATCAGGATCAGGAAGGGATTGGGATCAGGATGGGATCGGGGTCGGGATTGGGGTGGGATCGGGGTCAGGGATGGGATTGGGATCGGGGTCGGGATCAGGATGGGATCGGGATGGGATCAGGGTCGGGATCAGGATGGGGTCGGGATCAGGATGGGATCGGGGTGGGATCGGGATCAGGATGGGATCAGGGTCGGGATCGGGATCAGGATGGGATCGGGGTGGGGTCGGGATCAGGATGGGATTGGGGTCGGGATCAGTTTGGGATCGGGGTGGGATCATGGTCGGGATCAGGATGGGATCGGGGTGGGATCGGGATGGGATTGGGATGGGATCAGTTTGGGATCGGGGTCGGGATCAGCCCAGGAGGGCACTGGGATTGTCCAGGGACCCCCAGATCCCAGGACAGGGATCCCAGCAGGGCCGGGATCACCCCGGGATCATCCTGGAACCCCAACCGCTGGGATCGGGGTCACCCAAGGGTGCCTCGGGAACCCCAAATTCCCAGGATCGGGATCATCCCGGGACCCCAAAGCCCGGGATCACCCCAGGATCGGGATCAGGGTTGGGATTGGGATCAGGGTTGGGATCACTTTGGGATCAGGGTCGGGATTGGGATCAGGGTTGGGATCAGGGTTGGGATTGGGATCAGGGTTGGGATCAGGGTTGGGATTGGGATCAGGGTTGGGATCAGGGTCGGGGATCGGGATTGGGATCAGGGTTGGGATCAGGGTTGGGATCGGGATTGGGATTGGGATCAGGGTTGGGATCAGGGTCGGGATCGGGATTGGGATCAGGGTTGGGATCAGGGTCGGGATCGGGATTGGGATCAGGGTTGGGATCAGGGTTGGGATTGGGATTGGGATCAGGGTTGGGATTGGGATCAGGGTTGGGATCAGGGTTGGGATTGGGATCAGGGTTGGGATCAGGGTCGGGATCGGGATCAGAATGGGATCGGGGTTGGGATCAGTTTGGGATTGGGATCAGGATTGGGATCAGGATTGGGATCAGGATTGGGATCGGGGTTGGGATCAGTTTGGGATCAGGGTTGGGATTGGGATCAGGGTTGGGATCAGGGTTGGGATTGGGATCGGGATTTTGATCAGGGTTGGGATTGGGATCAGGATTGGGATCAGGATTGGGATCAGGATTGGGATTGGGATCAGGATTGGGATCAGGATTGGGATCGGGATTGGGATCACTTTGGGATCAGGATTGGGATTGGGATCAGGATTGGGATCAGGATTGGGATCAGGATTGGGATTGGGATCAGGGTTGGGATCAGGGTTGGGATTGGGATCAGGGTTGGGATCAGGATCAGGGTTGGGATCAGGGTTGGGATTGGGATCAGGGTTGGGATCAGGATTGGGATCGGGATTGGGATCACTTTGGGATCAGGATTGGGATTGGGATCAGGATTGGGATCAGGATTGGGATCAGGATTGGGATCAGGGTTGGGATCACTTTGGAATTGGGATCCCCCCAACACCCAAGCCCCGGGATAACTCCGGGATCGGGATCCCCCTGAGGCTCTCCCGGAATTCCCGGAATTCCCGAGAATTCCCGAGAGTTCCCGGGCTCAGGGCGGGCGGAGCTTCCCGGGATCCAAAGGTTGGATCTGGGAGGGGCCGGGGAGTGGGGGGAGGGGAATCCTCGGGATCTGCTCCTGGAATTGCCCCAAAATTTGGGAATTCTCCCTGGGAAATGGGGGATTCCTTGGAAAAAAGGGGATCCCTGGGAAATGGAGGAGGATCCGCGGGGAGAGAGGATTTTTGGGAAGAGGAGAATTCCCAAAAGGGAAAAAAACCAGATTTTTTGGGAACGTGGGGGGGGAAAGAGGAATTTTGGGAGGAGAAATTTGTGGAGAAGGGGATTTTTGGGAAAGAGAAAAAAGAGTTTGAGGGGGAAAAAAAAAAAATCCTTGGGAAAGAAATCCCACAGGAGGGAAAGATTGGTGGGGTTGGATCCCGGATTTTTTGGGAATTCTGGGTTTGGATCATGGATTTTTAGGGAATTCTGGGGTTGGATCCCGGATTTTTAGGGAATTCTGGGTTTGGATCCCGGATTTTTAGGGAATTCTGGGTTTGGATCATGGGTTTTTAGGAGATTCTGGGGTCGAATCCTGGATTTTGTTGGAATTCTGGGGTCGGATCCTGGATTTTTAGGGAATTCTGGGTTTGGATCATGGGTTTTTAGGAGATTCCGGGGTCGAATCCTGGATTTTTCGGGGATTCCGGGGTCGGATCCTGGATTTTGTTGGAATTCTGGGGTCAAATCCTGGATTTTTCGTGGATTCCGGGGTCGGATCCTGGATTTTTCGGGGATTCCGGGGTCAAATCCTGGATTTTTCGGCAATTCCGGGGTCAAATCCTGGATTTTTCGGGGATTCTGGGGTCAAATCCTGGATTTTTCGGCGATTCCGGGGTCAGATCCGGATTTTTAGGGAATTCTGGGTTTGGATCATGGATTTTTAGGAGATTCTGGGGTCAAATCCTGGATTTTTCGGGGATTCCGGGGTCGGATCCCGGATTTTTAGGGAATTCTGGGGTCAAATCCTGGATTTTTCGGGGATTCCGGGGTCAGATCCTGGATTTTTTGGGTATTCCGGGGTCAAATCCTGGATTTTTCGGGGATTCCGGGGTCAGATCCTGGATTTTTTGGGGATTCCGGGGTCAGATCCTGGATTTTTAGGGATTCCGGGCTCAGATCCCGGATTTTTCGGGGATTCCGGGGTCAGATCCTGGATTTTTAGTGGATTCCGGGCTCGGATCCCGGATTTTTCGGGGATTCTGGGGTCGGATCCCGGATTTTGAGGGAATTCTGGGTTTGGATCATGGGTTTTTAGGAGATTCTGGGGTCGGATCCCGGATTTTTTGGGGATTCCGGCCTCAAATCCTGGATTTTTCTGGGATTCTGGGGTTGGATCCCGGATTTTTCGGGGATTCCGGGGTCAAATCCTGGATTTTTCTGGGATTCCGGGGTCAGATCCCGGATTTTTAGGGAATTTTGGAGTCAAATCCTGGATTTTTAGGGGATTCCGGGGTCGGATCCCGGATTTTTCTGGAATTCTGGGGTCAGATCCCGAATTTTTCTGGAATTCTGGGGTCGAATCGTGGATTTTTCTGGGATTCCGGGGTCAAATCGTGGATTTTTCGGGGATTCCGTGGTCAAATCCTGGATTTTTTGGGGATTCTGGGGTCGGATCCTGGATTTTTCGGGGATTCCGGGGTCAAATCCTGGATTTTTCGGCAATTCCGGGGTCAAATCCTGGATTTTTCCGGGATTCCGGGGTCAGATCCTGGATTTTTCGGGGATTCCGGGGTCAGATCCTGGATTTTTCGGGGATTCCGGGGTCGGATCCTGGATTTTTTCCGGGATTCCGGCGTCAAATCCTGGATTTTTCGGGGATTCTGGGGTCAAATCCTGGATTTTTCGGCGGTTCCGGGGGTCAAATCCTGGATTTTTCTGGGATTCTGGGGTCAGATCCCGGATTTTTCTGGGATTCTGGGGTCAGATCCCGGATTTTTCTGGAATTCCGGGGTTGGATCCTGGATTTTTAGGGAATTCTGGGGTCGGATCCTGGATTTTTAGTGGATTCTGGGGTCGGATCCTGGATTTTTCGGGGATTCTGGGGTTGGATCATGGGTTTTTAGGAGATTCTGGGGTCAAATCCTGGATTTTGTTGGAATTCCGGGGTCAGATCCCGGATTTTTCGGGGATTCTGGGGTCGAATCCTGGATTTTTCGGGGATTCCGGGGTCCTGGATTTTTCGGGGATTCCGGGGTCGGATCCTGGATTTTTAGGGAATTCTGGGTTTGGATCATGGGTTTTTAGGAGATTCCGGGGTTGAATCCTGGATTTTGTTGGAATTCTGGGGTCAGATCCTGGATTTTTAGGGAATTCTAGGGTTGGATCCCGGATTTTTCGGGATTCCGGGGTCAAATCGTGGATTTTTCGGGGATTCCGGGGTCAAATCCTGGATTTTTCGGGGATTCGGGGTCAAATCCTGGATTTTTCGGGGATTCTGGGGTCAAATCCTGGATTTTTCGGGGATTCCGGGGTCAGATCCCAGATTTTTCTGCGTTTCTGGGGTCAAATCCTGGATTTTTCGGGGATTCCGGGGTCAGATCCTGGATTTTTCGGGGATTCCGGGGTCGGATCTGGATTTTTCGGGGATTCCGGGGGTCAAATCGTGGATTTTTCTGAGATTCCGGGGTCAAATCCTGGATTTTTTGGGATTCCGGGGTCGGATCCTGGATTTTTCGGCAATTCCGGGGTCAAATCCTGGATTTTTTTGGGATTCCGGGATCGGATCCTGGATTTTCAGGGATTCCGGGTCGGATCCTGGATTTTGTTGGAATTCTGGGGTCGGATCCTGGATTTTTCTGGGATTCCGGGGTTGGATCCCGGATTTTAGGGAATTCTGGGGTCAAATCCTGGATTTTTGGGGATTCCGGGTTCAAATCCGGATTTTTCAGGGATTCCGGGGTCAAATCCTGGATTTTTAGGAATTCCAGGGTCGGATCCCGGATTTTTCGGGGATTCCGGGGTCGGATCCCGGATTTTTCGGGGATTCCGGGGTCGGATCCCGGATTTTTCTGGATTCTGGGGTCGGATCCCGGATTTTTCGGGGATTCTGGGGTCAAATCCTGGATTTTTCGGGGATTCCGGGGTTGGATCCCGGATTTTTAGTGGATTCTGGGGTTGGATCCTGGATTTTTAGGAATTTTGGGTCTGGATCCCAGATTTTTCTGGGATTCCGGGGTCAAATCGTGGATTTTTCGGGGATTCTGGGGTCGGATCCCAGATTTTTCTGGGATTCTGGGGTCAGATCCTGGATTTTTCTGGGATTCTGGGGTCAAATCCTGGATTTTTCTGGGATTCCGGGGTCAAATCCCGGATTTTTCTGGGATTCCGGGGTTGGATCCTGGATTTTTCTGGGATTCCGGGGTCGGATCCCGGATTTTTCAGAGATTCTGGGGTCGAATCCTGAATTTTGTTGGAATTCCGGGGTTGGATCCCGGATTTTTCGGGGATTCCGGGCTCGAATCCTGGATTTTTCGGGGATTCCGGGGTCGGATCCCGGATTTTTCGGGGATTCCGGGCTCGGATCCCGGATTTTTCGGGGATTCTGGGGTCGAATCCTGGATTTTTCAGGGATTCCGGGCACAGATCCCGGATTTTTCAGGGATTCCAGGCTCAGATCCCGGCTCTGGGCAGGAAGGGGTTTCTCTGCCAGAATTCCCGAGGGATTTTCCCGCTTTTCCCCCCAGGATTTTCATCATCTGGGCCATCTCCAGCTGGTTCCGCCGGGGGCCGGCGCCGCAGGAGCCCAACGGGGCCGGGGGGAGCCCCCGAAGCCCCAGCAGGAACCTCTTCCCGAAGGACACGCTGATGGTGCGGCCCGGCGGATCCCGGATCCCAGATCCCGGATCCCAAACCCGGGGGAGATCCCAAACCCGGGGGGAGATCCCAAATCCCAAACCTGGGGGGAGATCCCAGATCCCAAACCCGGGGCGGATCCCAAATCTCAGATCCCAAACCTGGGGGGAGATCCCAGATCCTGGGGGGAGATCCCAAATCCCAAACCCGGGGGGAGATCCCAAATCTGGGGGGAGATCCCAAATTCCAAATCTGGGGGAGATCCCAAATCTGGGAGGGGTTCCGGGGTCAGATCCCAAACCTGGGGGAGATCCCAAATCCCAAACCCGGGGGGATCCCAGATCCCGGGGGAGATCCCAAATCCCAAACCCGGGGTCAGATCCCAAATCCCAAACCCAGGGGGAGATCCCAAATCCCAAACCCGGGGGGAGATCCCAAATCCCAAACCCGGGGGGAGATCCCAAATCCCAAACCCGGGGCGGATCCCAGATCCCTGATCCCAAACCCGGGGGGAGATCCCGGATCCCAGATCCCAAATCCAAATCTGGGGTCCGGTCCCAAATCCCAAATCCCGGGGGAAATCCCAAATCTGGGGGGAGATCCCAAATCCCAAACCTGGGGGGATCCCAGATCCCGGGGGGAGATCCCAAGTCCCAAACCCGGGGGGAGATCCCAAACCCGGGGGGAGATCCCAGATCCCAAACTCGGGGGGAGATCCCAGATCCCAAACTCGGGGGGAGATCCCAGATCCCAAATCCCAAATCCCCGGGGGAGATCCCAAATCCCAATCCCGGTGGGAGATCCCAAATCCCAAATCCCGGGGGAGATTCCAGATCCCAAACCCGGAGGGAGATCCCAAATCCCGGGGGGAGATCCCAAACCCGGGGGGAGATCCCAAAATCCCAAATCTGGGGGAGATCCCAGACCCCAAACCCGGAGGGAGATCCCAAATCCCAAATCTGGGGGGAGATCCCAAATCCCAAATCCGGGGGGAGATCCCAGATCCCAGATCCCGGGGGGAGATCCCAAATCCCAAACCCGGGGGGAGATCCCAGATCCCAAATCCCGGGGGGAGATCCCAAACCCGGGGGGAGATCCCAAATCCCAAACCCGGGGGGAGATCCCAAATCCCAAACCTGGGGGGAGATCCCAAATCCCAAATCTGGGGGGAGATCCCAAATCCCAAACCCCGGGGGAGATCCCAGATCCCAAACCCGGGGGGAGATCCCAAATCCCAAATCCCAGATTTTTTGGGGTTTTTTTTGGCAGGACCTGTCCATTTACCAACCCTGATGTATTTTGGGGGTTTTTTGGGGGTTTTTTTAGGTTTTTCTCACCGGACCCGTCCATTTACCAACCCCTGATGTGTTTTTTTGGGGGTTTTTTTTGGGTTTTTTTGGGTGTTTTTTGGCAGGACCTGTCCATTTACCAACCCCAAATCCCTGGGTTTTGGGGTTTTTTGGGGTTTTCTCACCGGACCCATCCATTTACCAACCCCTGATGTATTTTTGGTGTTTTTTTGGTTTTTTGGGGGTTTTTTGGGGTTTTTTGGGGTTTTTTTGGGGTTTTCTCACCGGACCCGTCCATTTACCAACCCCTGATGTATTTTTGGGGTTTTTTTGGGGTTTTTTTTTGGGGGGTTTTTTTGGGGTTTTTTTGGGGTTTTTTCGGGGTTTTCTCACCAGACCTGTCCATTTACAACCCTGATGTGTTTTTGGAGTTTTTTTGGGGGTTTTTTTGGGGTTTTTTGGGTTTTTTTTGGGGTTTTTTGGGTTTTTCTCACCGCACCCATCCATTTACCAACCCTGATGTATTTTTGGGGTTTTTTGGGGGTTTTTTTGGGGGTTTTTTGGGGGGTTTTTTTGGGGGTTTTTTGGGTTTTTTGGGGGTTTTTGGGTTTTTGGGGTTTTTTTGGGTTTTTTTTGGGGTTTTTTTTGGGGTTTTCTCACCGGACCATCCATTTACCAACCCCTGATGTATTTTTGGGGGGTTTTGGGGTTTTTTTGGGGGTTTTTTTGGGTTTTTTGGGGGTTTTTTTTTGGGTTTTTTTGGGTTTTTTTGGTTTTTTGGGGGTTTTTTTTGGTTTTTTTGGGGATTTTTTGGGTTTTTTTGGGTTTCTCACCGGACCCATCTGTTTACCAACCCCTGATGTATTTTTTGGGGTTTTTTGGGTTTTTTTGGGGTTTTTTGGGGGCTTTTTTTGGGGGGTTTTTTGGGGTTTTTTGGGGGCTTTTTGGGGTTTTTTGGGGGTTTTTTTTTTGGGTTTTTTTGGGGTTTTTTGGGGTTTTTTTGGGTTTTTTGGGGTATTTTTTGGGTTTTTTTTGGGCAGGACCTGTCCATTTACCAACCCCAAATCCCTGGTTTTGGGGGTTTTTTTGGTGTTTTTTTGGGTTTTTTTTGGGTTTTTTTGGGGGTTTTCTCACCAGACCCATCCATTTACCAACCCTGATGTATTTTTTGGGAATTTTTGGGAATTTTGGGGTTTTCTCACCGCACCCATCCCTTTACCCACCCCTGATGTGATTTTTTTGGGAATTTTTGGGAATTTTGGGGTTTTCTCACCAGACCCATCTATTTACCAACCCCTGATGTGATTTTTTTGGGAATTTTTTGGGAATTTTGGGGTTTTTTCGGGCAGGACCTGTACGTGTACATCTCGGAGCACGAGCACTTCACGGATTTCAACCTCAGCTCGGCGCTGTTTTGGGAGAAGCGGGACCTGGTCTACGGCGACTGGACCAGCGGCGACAACGCCGACGGCTGCTACCAGCACTTCGGCCACGTCGACATCTCCCAGGTGGGGAATTTTTTGGGAATTTTTGGGGGAAATTTTGGGGGATTTTGGGGGAATTTTGGGAATTTTGGGGGATTTTTTGGGAATTTTGGGGGATTTTTTGGGATTTTTGGGGGATTTTTTGGGAATTTTAGGATTTTCCTGAGGGATTTTGGGGTTAGGAAAAGGGGGTTTGGGTCGGGAAGAGGGAATTTTGACGTCTCCAAGGAGCGTTTTGGGAAATTTTGGGGGATTTTGGGGGATTTTTTGGAATTTTAGGATTTTCCTGAGGGATTTTGGGGTCCGGGAATGGGGGTTTGGGGTCGGGAAAAGGGAATTTTGATGGGAGGTGGGCATCTCCCAGGTGGGGATTTTTGGGAAATTTTGGGAATTTTTGGGATTTTTTGGAATTTTCGGGGATTTTTGGGAATTTTGGGGGATTTTTGGGATTTTGGGGTCCGGGAATGGGGGTTTGGGGTCGGGAAAAGGGAATTTTGACGTCTCCAAGGAGCGTTTTGGGAAATTTTGGGGGATTTTTTGGGAATTTTGGGGGATTTTTTGGGAATTTTGGGGGATTTTTGGGAATTTTGGGGTCTGGGAATGGGGATTTGGGGTCGGGAAGAGGGAATTTTGATGGGAGGTGGGCATCTCCCAGGTGGGGAATTTCGGGGATTTTCGGGGATTTTGGGGGATTTTCGGGGATTTTGGGGATTCCGGGGATTTTTTGGGAATTTTTGGGAATTCCGGGGAATTTTGGGAATTTTGGGTCAGGAATGTGGGTTTGGGGTTGGGAAAAGGGAATTTTGACGTCTCCAAGGAGCGTTTTGGGAGGTGGGCATCTCCCAGGTGGGGGGATTTTTGGGGATTTTTGGGGATTTTGGGGGATTTTCGGGGATTTTCGGGATTTTCGGGGATTTTGGGGATTTTTGGGAATTTTGGGAGCTTCCCCAGGGATTTGGGGGTCTGGGAATGGGAGTTTGGGGTCAGGAAAAGTGAATTTTGATGGGAGGTGGGCATGTCCCAGGTGGGATTTTGGGGATTTTTGGGAATTCCGGGGGATTTTTGGTAATTTTGGGGTCCGGGAATGGGGGTTTGGGTTGGGAAAAGGAATTTGAGGTTGGGAAAAGGGAATTTTGACATCTCCAAGGAGCGTTTTGGGGAGGTGGGCATCTCCCAGGTGGGATTTTTGGGAATTTTTTGGGGATTTTGGGGATTTTTGGGGATTTTTGGGGTCTGGGAATGGGGGTTTGGGGTCAGGAAAAGTGAATTTTGATGGGAGGTGGACATGTCCCAGGTGGATTTTGGGGATTTTTGGGGGATTTTTGGGAATTCCGGGGGATTTTTGGTAATTTTGGGGTCCGGGAATGGGGGTTTGGGGTTGGGAAAAGGAATTTGAGGTTGGGAAAAGGGAATTTTGACGTCTCCAAGGAGCGTTTTGGGAGGTGGGCATCTCCCAGGTGGGATTTTTGGGGGATTTTGGGGGATTTTTCCAGGATTTTTCCAAGGCTTTTCCATGGGATTTCCCCAGGATTTTTTCAGAGTTTTCCCTGGGATTTCCCAGAATATTTCAGGGTTTTTCCCTGGGATTTTTCCAGGATTTTTCCAAGGTTTTTCCCTGGGATTTCCCAGAATATTTCAGGGTTTTTCCCTGGGATTTTTCCAGGATTTTTTCAAGGCATTTCCATGGGATTTCCCCAGGATTTTTTCAGAGTTTTCCCTGGGATTTCCCAGAATATTTCAGGGTTATCCCCGGGGATTTTTCCAGGATTTTTTCAGAGTTTTTCCCTGGATTTTTCCAGGATTTTTCCAAGGTTTTTTTCAGGGATTTCCCCGAATATTTCAGGGCTTTTCCCCTGGGATTTTTCCAGAATTTTTCCAAGGCTTTTCCCTGGGATTTTTCCAGGATTTTTTCAAGGTTTTTCCAGGATTTCCCAGGATTTTTTCAGAGTCTTTCCCTGGGATTTTCAAGGTTTTTCCAGGATTTTTCCAGATTTTTTCAAGGTTTTTCCAGGATTTTTCCAGGATTTTTCCAAGGTTTTTTTCAGGGATTTCCCGGAATATTTCAGGGTTTTCCCCGGGGATTTTCCCAGAATATTTCAGGGTTTTTCCCTGGGATTTCCCCAGGATTTTTCCAAGGTTTTCCATGGGATTTCCCCAGGATTTTTTCAAGGTTTTTCCCTGGGATTTCCCAGAATATTTCAGGGGTTTCCTCTGGATTTTTCCAGGATTTTTCCAAGGTTTTCCAGGATTTTTCCAAGGCATTTCCCTGGTATTTTTCCAGGATTTTTCAGGGTTTTCCCCTGGGATTTTTCCAGGATTTTTCCAAGGTTTTTCCTTGGGATTTTTTCCAGGATTTTTTCAGGGTTATCCCAGGGATTTTTCCAGGATTTTTTCAGGGTTTCTCCTGGGATTTCCCAGAATATTTCAGGATTTTCCCCGGGGATTTTTCCAGGATTTTTTCAAGTTTTTCCAGGATTTTTCAGAGTTTTTCCCTGGGATTTTTCCAGGATTTTTCCAAGGCTTTTCCCTGGGATTTTTCCAGGATTTTTTCAGGGTTTTTCCCTGGGATTTTCAAGGTTTTTCCAGGATTTCCCAGGATTTTTCCAAGGTTTTTCCCTGGGATTTCCCAGAATATTTCAGGGTTTTTCCCTGGGATTTTTCCAGGATTTTTCAGAGTTTTTCCCTGGGATTTTTCCAGGATTTTTCCAAGGCATTTCCAGGATTTTTCCAAGGTTTTTCCTGGGATTTTCCCAGGATTTTTCAGAGTTTCCCCCAGGGATTTTTCCAGGATTTTTTCAAGGTTTTTCCAGGATTTTTCCAAGGCATTTCCCCAGGATTTTTCCAAGGCTTTTTTCAGGGATTTCCCCAAATATTTCAGGGTTTTCCCCTGGGATTTTTCCAGGATTTTTTCAGGGTTTTCCCCTGGGATTTTTCAGGATTTTTTCAGGGTTTCTCCTGGGATTTTTCCAGGATTTTTCCAAGGTTTTTCCAGGATTTTTCAAGGTTTTTCCCTGGGATTTCCCCAGGATTTTTTCAGGGTTATCCCCGGGGATTTTTCCAGGATTTTTCCAAGGTTTTTCCCTGGGATTTTTCCAGGATTATTTCAGGGTTTCCCCTGGGATTTTTCCAGGATTTTTCCAAGGTTTTTCCAGGATTTCCCCAGGATTTTTTCAGAGTTTTCCCTGGGATTTCCCAGAATATTCAGGGTTTTTCCCTGGGATTTTTCCAGGATTTTTTTCAAGGTTTTTCCAGGATTTTTCCAAGGTTTTCCATGGGATTTCCTCAGGATTTTTTCAGCGTTTTCCCTGGGATTTCCCAGAATATTTCAGGGTTTTTCCCTGGGATTTCCCAGGGTTTTTCCCATGATTTTTCCGACCTTTTCCCGTTTTTTTTTCCCGTTTTTTCCCCTTTTCCCAGAGCGTCCAGAGGAACGGCTCCATCTACGTCCACGTTTACTTCACCAAGAGCGGCTTCCACCCCGACCCGCGGCAGAAGAGCCTCTACCGGCGCCTGGCCACCGTCCACACCTCCCGCAGTACGGAAAATCCCGGAAAATTCCCGGAAAATTCCCGGAAAATTCCCGGAAATTCCCGGAAAATTCTGGGAAAATTCTGGGAAAATTCTGGGAAAATTCCGGGAAAATTCCCTGAAAAATTCCCTGAGAAATCCCTGAGAAATCCCTGAGAAATTCCTGAGAAATTCCCTGGAAATTTCTGAGAAATTTCTGAGAAATTCCTGAGAATTCCTGAGGAATTCCTGAGGAATTCCTGAAAATTCTGAGAAATTCCTGAGAAATTCCTGGGAAATTCCGGAAAAATTCCCTGAGAAATCCCTGAGAAATCCCTGAGAAATTCCAGAGAAATTCCAGAGAAATTCCAGAGAAATTCCAGAGAAATTCCAGAGAAATTCCAGAGAAATTCCAGAGAAATTCCTGAGAAATTCCTGAGAAATTCCTGAAATTTCCTGAAATTTCCTGAAATTTTCTGAAAATTCCTGAGAAATTCCTGAGAAATTCCTGAGAATTCTTGGGAAATTCTTGGGAAATCCCTGAGAAATTCCTGAGAAATTCCTGAGAAATTCCTGAAAATTCCTGAGAAATTCCTGAGAAATTCCGGACAATTCCTGAGAAATTCCTGAGAAATTCCTGAGAAATTCCTGAGAAATTCCTGAAAATTCCTGAGAAATTCCTGAGAAATTCCTGAGAAATTCCTGAGAAATTCCTGAGAAATTCCTGAGAAATCCCTGAAAATTTCTGAGAAATTTCTGAGAAATTCCTGAAATTTTCTGAAAACTCCTGAGAAATTCCTGAGGAATTCCTGAGAAATTTCTGAAATTTTCTGGAAATTCCTGAAATTTTCTGAAAATTCCTGGAAATTCCCGGAAAATTCCCGGAAAATTCCTGGCAAATTCCTGAGAAATCCCTGAGAAATCCCTGAGAAATTCCTGAAAATTTCTGAAAATTCCTGAGAAATTCCTGAGAAATTCCTGCGAAATTTCTGACAATTCCTGAAAATTCCTGAAAATTCCTGAAATTTTCTGAAAATTCCTGAAAATTCCTGAAATTTTCTGAAAATTCCTGAGAAATTCCTGAAAATTCCTGAGAAATTCCTGAAAATCCCTGAGAAATCCCTGAGAAATTCCTGAGAAATTCTTGGGAAATTCTTGGGAAATCCCTGAGAAATCCCTGAGAAATCCCTGAGAAATCCCTGAGAAATCCCTGAGAATTCCTGAGAAATTCCTGAAATTTTCTGAAAATTCCTAAGAAATTCCTGAAAATTCCTGAGAAATTCCTGAAAATCCCTGAGAAATCCCTGAGAAATTCCTGAAAATTCCTGAGAAATTCCTGAAAATTCCTGAGAAATCCCAGAGAAATTCCTGAGAAATTCCTGGGAAATTCCTGGGAAATTCCTGAGAAATTCCTGAGAAATTCCTGAGAAATTCCTGGAAATCCCTGAGGAATTCCTGAGGAATCCCTGAGGAATCCCTGAGAAATCCCTGAGAAATTCCTGAGAAATTCTTGAAATTTTCTGAAAATTCCTGAGAAATTCCTGGGAAATTCTCAGGAAATCCCTGAGAAATTCCTGACAATTCCTGAAAATTCCTGAGAAATTCCTGAAATTCCTGAGAAATCCCTGAAAATTCCTGAAAATTCCTGAGAAATTTCTGAGGAATTCCTGAGAAATTCCTGAGAAATTCCTGAAATTTTCTGAAAATTCCTGAGGAATTCCTGAGAATTCCTGAGAATCCCTGAGTAATTCCTGAAATTCCTGAAAATTTCTGAGAAATCCCTGAGAAATCCCTGAGAAATCCCTGAGAAATTCCTGAAAATTCCAGAGAAATTCCTGAGAAATTCCTGAAAATTCCTGCAAAATTCCTGACAATTCCTGAAAATTCCTGAGAAATTCCTGAAATTTTCTGAAAATTCCTGAGAAATTCCTGGAAGTTCTCGGGAAATCCCTGAGAAATCCCTGAGAAATCCCTGAGAAATCGCTGAGAAATCCCTGAGGAATTCCTGAGAAATTCCTGAGAAATTCCTGAGGAATTCCTGAGGAATCCCTGAGAAATTCCTGACAATTCCTGAAAATTCCTGCGAAATTCCTGAAATTTTCTGAAAATTCCTGAGAAATTCCTGAGAAATCCCTGACAAATTCCTGAGGAATTCCTGAGAAATCCCTGAGAAATTCCTGAGGAATTCCTGAGAAATCCCTGAGAAATCCCTGAGAAATTCCTGGGAAATTCCTGGGAAATTCCTGAGAAATTCCTGAGAAATTCCTGACAAATTCCTGAGGAATTCCTGAGAAACTCCTGAAAATTCCTGAGAAATTCCTGAGAATTCCTGAGAAATCCCTGAGAAATTCCTGACAAATTCCTGAGAAATCCCTGAGAAATTCCTGAGAATCCCTGAGAAATTCCTGAGAAATTCCTGAGAAATCCCTGAGAATTCCTGAGAAATTCCTGAGAAATTCCTGAGAAATTCCTGAGAAATTCCTGAGAAATTCCTGAGAAATTCCTGAGAAATTCCTGAGGAATCCCTGAGAATTTCCTGAGAACTCCTGAAAATTCCTGAAATTTTCTGAAAATCCCTGAGAAATCCCTGAGAAATCCCTGAGAAATTCCTGAGAAATCCCTGAGAAATTCCTGAGAAATTCCTGGGAAATTCCTGAGGAATCCCTGAGGAATTCCTGGGAAATTCCTGGAAATTTTCTGAAAATTCCTGAGAAATTCCTGGGAAATTCCTGAGAAATTCCTGAAAGTTCCTGGGAAATTCCTGGGAAATTCCTGAGAAATTCCTGAGAAATCCCTGAGAAATTCCTGAGAAATTCCTGAGAAATTCCTGAGAAATTCCTGAGGAATTCCTGAGGAATCCCTGAGAAATCCCTGAGAAATTCCTGGGAAATTCCTGGGAAATTCCTGGGAAATTCCTGGGAAATTCTTGGGAAATTCCTGGGAAATTCCTGAGAAATTCCTGGGAAATTCTTGGGAAATTCTTGGGAAATTCTTGAGAAATCCCTGAGAAATCCCTGAAAATTCCTGAGAAATTCTTGAAATTTTCTGAAAATTCCTGAGAAATTCCTGGGAAATTCTTGGGAAATTCTTGGGAAATTCCTGAGAAATCCCTGAGAAATTCTGACAATTCCTGAAAATTCCTGAGAAATTCCTGAAAATTCCTGAGAAATTTCTGAGGAATCCCTGAGAAATCCTGAGGAGTTCCTGAGAAATTCCTGAGAAATCCCTGAGGAATCCCTGAGAAATCCCTGAGAAATCCTGAAATTCCTGAGAAATCCCTGAGAAATTCCTGAGGAATTCCTGAGAAATTCCTGAGAAATCCCTGAGGAATCCCTGAGAAATCCCTGAGAAATCCCTGAAAATTCCTGAGAAATTTCTGAGAAATCGCTGAGAAATCCCTGAGAAATTCCTGAAAATTTCTGAGAAATTTCTGAGAAATCCCTGAGGAATTCCTGAGAAATTCCTGAGAATTCCTGAAATTTTCTGAAAATTCCTGAGAAATTCTTGGGAAATTCTTGGGAAATTCTTGGAAATCCCTGAGAAATCCCTGAGAAATCCCTGAGGAATCCCTGAGAAATCCCTGAGAAATCCCTGAAAATTCCTGAGAAATTCCTGAGAAATCGCTGAGAAATCGCTGAGGAATTCCTGAAAATTTCTGAGAAATTTCTGAGAAATCCCTGAGGAATTCCTGAGAATTCCTGAATTTTCTGAAAATTCCTGAGAAATTCCTGAGAAATTCCTGAGAAATTCCTGGGAAATTCTTGGGAAATTCTTGGGAAATTCCTGAAAATCCCTGAGAAATCCCTGAGAAATTCCTGAGAAAATTCCTGAGAAATTCCTGAGAAATTCCTGAGAAATTCCTGAAATTTTCTGAAAATCCCTGAGAAATCCCTGAGAAATTCCTGAGGAATCCCTGAGAAATCCCTGAGGAATCCCTGAGAAATTCCTGAGAAAATTCCTGAAAATTCCTGAGGAATCCCTGAGAAATTCCTGAGGAATCCCTGAGAAATCCCTGAGAAATCCCTGAGAAATTCCTGAGGAATCCCTGAGAAATCCCTGAGAAATCCCTGAGAAATCCCTGAGGAATCCTGAGAAATTCCTGAGAAAATTCCTGAAATTCCTGAGGAATCCCTGAGGAATCCCTGAGGAATTCCTGAGAATTCCTGAGAATTCCTGAAAATTCCTGAAAATTCCTGAAAATTTCTGAGAAATTCCTGAGGAATTCCTGAGAAATTCCTGAGAAATCCTGAAAATTCCTGAGGAATTCCTGAGGAATTCCTGAAAATTTCTGAGAAATCCCTGAGAAATTCCTGACAAATTCTTGACAAATCCCTGAAAATTCCTGAAAATTCCTGCTTTTCCGGGCCCAAATCCCTCAGGGAATGATCCCGAATCCCTCAGGGAAGGGCCCCGAATCCCTGGATCCCAAATTTTTAGAGGATTCTGGGGTTGGATCCCGGATTTTTCGGTGATTCCGAGGTCGGATCCTGGATTTTTCTGGGATCCCGGGGTCGGATCCCGGATTTTTCTGGGATTCCGAGGTCGGATCCCAGATTTTTTGGGGATTCTGGCGTCAAATCCTGGATTTTTCGGGGATTCCGAGGTCGGATCCCGGATTTTTCTGGGATTCCGGGGGTCGGATCCTGGATTTTTCTGGGATTCTGGGGTCAGATCCCGGATTTTTTCGGGGATTCCGGGGTCGGATCCTGGATTTTTCTGGGATTCTGGGGTCAGATCCCGGATTTTTCGGGGATTCCGGGCTCGGATCCCGGATTTTTTCGGGGATTCTGGGTCAGATCCCGGATTTTTCGGGGATTCTGGGGTCGGATCCCGGATTTTTTGGGGATTCTGGGGTCAGATCCCAGATTTTTCGGGGATTCCGGGGTCAAATCCTGGATTTTTTGGGGATTCTGGGGTCAAATCCTGGATTTTTTGGGATTCTGGGTCAAATCCTGGATTTTTTGGGGATTCTGGGGTCGGATCCTGGATTTTTCGGGGATTCCGGGGTCAAATCCCGGATTTTTAGGGAATTCTGGGGTCAAATCCCAGATTTTTCTGGGATTCTGGGGTCAAATCTGGATTTTTCGGGGATTCTGGGGTCAAATCCTGGATTTTTTCATTTCCTATCTTGGGGATTTTATGGGATTTTGGGAGAAAATCCCTTTAAAAATTCCGGATTTTGCAGGATCCCGGCTTTTCAAGGAAATTTCCCATTTTTTCAACATCTCAGGGATTTTATGGGACGGAATTCCCAAATTTCCTCCGAATTTCTGGCATCCCAAACCTTTTCCCTGTTGCTTTCATTCCCAAACCCCAACGGGAAATCCAGGGAATTTTTTTTTTTTTGGGAATTCCAGGGTTTTTTTTTTTCCAATGGAAAAACAGCTGGAAAAAATCCCATTTTCTTCCCCCTTTTTTTTATTTTCCCAGTGATCAACAAATACAAACGGCGGCGATTCCAGAAAACCAAAAATCTCTGACGGGAGAGACCGAGGCGATCCCGAAATGATCAAGGTGGGAATTCCCAGATTTTTTGGGGGAATTTTTGGGGGTTTTTTGGGGGATTTTTTGGGAATTTTTTTGGAATTTTTGGGGGGATTTTTTTGGGGATTTTTGGGGATTTTTTGGGGATTTGGGGGAATTTTGGGGGGAATTTTGGGGGGGTTTTTTGGGGGATTTTTTGGGATTCTTTTTGGAATTTTTGGGGGGATTTTTTTGGGATTTTTTTTGGATTTGGGGGATTTTTGAGGGGGGTGGGAATTTTTGGGGGGAATTTTGGGGGGGTTTTTGGGGGATTTTTGGGGATTTTTGGGGGATTTGGGGGAATTTTGGGGGGAATTTTGGGGGGTTTTTTGGGGGATTTTTTGGGGTTGTTTTGGGATTTTTTTGGGATTTTTTGGGGGTTTTTTTCTGGGAATTTCTGGAATTTTGGGGGATTTTTTTGGAATTTTTGGGGGGATTTTTTTGGGAATTTTTGGGGGGATTTTTTGGGGGATTTTTGGGGATTTTTTGGGGATTTGGGGGATTTTTGGGGGGAATTTTGGGGGGGGGTTTTGGGGTATTTTTTGGGGTTGTTTTGGGATTTTTTGGGATTTTTTGGGGTTTTTTTTTCTGGGGAATTTCTGGAATTTTGGGGGATTTTTTTGGGAATTTTTTGGGAATTTTTTTGGAATTTTTGGGGGGATTTTTTGGGGGATTTTTGGGGATTTTTTGGGATTTTTTTTGGAATGTTTGGGAGGTTTTTTGGGGGATTTTTTTGGGGTTGTTTTGGGATTTTTTTGGGATTTTTTGGGACTTTTTTTCTGGGGAATTCTGGAATTTTGGGGGATTTTTTTGGGAATTTCCGGGGGGCATTTTGAGAGGATTTTTTTGAATTTTTGGGGGGATTTTTTTTAAATTTATTTTTATTTTTATTTTTTGGTGGGAGGTGGATATTTAAAGGATTTTCTGGGATTTTTTTGGGGGGGAACATTTCGGGAAATTTGGGGGATTGGGGCAGGGAGTTGGTTGGGAATTTTTTGACAGATTTTTGAGTTTTTTGGGATTTTCGTCCGGAATTTTTCCCCTTCCAGGCGTTTTTTTCTCCCATTCTGGGATTTTCCCTTCCCTTTCCAAAGGCCAGGATCGGATTCCTGGGATTTGACCTTGGATTCCTCCTCCTCCCACCCCATTTTTTTGGGGAAAAATCTGATTACAACTCCCAGCATTTTTCCTTCCAGAACACGAAAAATCCCTTTTTTTTTCCCCTCCTATTTTGGCATTTTCCCTTCTTTTTCTTCCAATCTGTGGGATTTTTGGGGCATTCGAGGTTGCTTTCTTCTCCTTTCCCACTCGTTTTTTTTTTCCTGGGATTTGGTGACAATTCCTGGGATTTTTTAAAATTTTATTTTATTTATTTTTTTTCCCTCTTTTTTTCCAGAGGGCCGAGGATTTCGGGCCGGTCGAGGTCATCTCGCACTGGCACCCCAACCTGACCATCAACATGGTGGATGACCACACGCCCTGGGTCAGGGGCAGCGTCCCCCCGCCCCTGGATCAGTGTGAGCAGCTGGAATTCCACATTTTCCCCAAAAAATTCCCATAAAAAACCCAAAAATTCCCATTAAAACGGGGCCGGTTTGGGCTCACGGGGTTTGGTAGCTCCAGTTCATCCCAGTATCACCCCTGGGTCAGGGGCAGCGTCCCCCCGCCCCTGGATCAGTGTGAGCAGCTGGAATTCCACGTTTTCCCCAAAAAATTCCCATAAAAAAACCCAAAAATTCCCAGAAAAAACTAAAAAATTCCATTAAAACGGGGCCGGTTTGGGGTCACGGGGTTTGGTAGCTCCCAGTTCATCCCAGTTCCTCCCAGTATCACCCCTGGGTCTGTGGCTGTGTCCAGCCCCTGGATCAGTGTGAGCAGCTGGAATTCCACATTTTCCCCAAAAATTCCCAGAAAAAACCCAAAAATTCCCAGAAAAAACTAAAAAATTCCCATTAAAAACGGGGCCGGTTTGGGGTCACGGGGTTTGGTAGCTCCCAGTTCATCCCAGTCCATCCCAGTTCCTCCCAGTGTCACCCCTGGGTCTGTGGCTGTGTCCAGCCCCTGGATCAGTGTGAGCAGCTGGAATTTCACGTTTTCCCTGGAAAATTCCCATAAAAAACCCAAAAATTCCCAGAAAAAACCCAAAAATTCCCATTAAAAACGGGGCCGGTTTGGGGTCACGGGGCTCTGGCACTTCCCAGTTCATCCCAGTCCCTCCCAGTATCACTCCCGAGTCAGAGGCTGTGTCCAGCCCCTGGATCAGTGTGAGCAGCTGGAATTTCACGTTTTCCCCAAAAATTCCCAGAAAAAACCCAAAAATTCCCAGAAAAACCCCAAAAATTCCCATTAAAAACGGGGCCGGTTTGGGCTCACGGGGCTCTGGCACTTCCCAGTTCATCCCAGTCCCTCCCAGTCCCTCCCAGTGCCCTGGGATGGATCCTTAGGAATGGTTGAATGAATTCCCAAGAGATTTCTCCCATTCCCAGTGAATTTGTTCCCATTCCCAATGGATTGTTCCCATTGTAACTGAATTTCTCTCCTCCCCAACCCCGTTTCTCCCCTGTTTCTTCCCCCCATTCTTTCCCCCCATTCTTTCCCATTTTCCCCCCTTTTTCC
>WQNJ02000208.1:0-31989 GCA_016584745.2 Phylloscopus trochilus trochilus
ACCCTTGGGGACAGCTGAGCACCCTTGGGGCACCCTGGGGACAGGAGGGGACAGCTGGGCTCCCCCCCCTGGGGACAGCGCAGGGACCCCTGGGGCACCCTGGGGACACTCGGGGACAGCTGCCCCCCCCCACCCCTGGGGACACCCGGGCCACCCCTGGGGCACCCTTGGGGGACACCTGGGCCCCCCCCCCTGGGGACACCTGGAGCACCCTGAGCCCCCCTTGGGGACCTTTGGGGACAGCTGGGGCACCCTGGGGACACCTGGGCCACCCCCTCCCCCCGGGCACCCTTGGGGACAGCTGGGCACCCCGGGACAGGTGGCACTGGTGGCACTGGGGGGGGGGGAGGGGGGAGGGGGGAACAGGTGGGGAGGGGGAGGGGAGGGAGGAGGGGACACCGGGACTGGGAGGGGCTGGGTTGTACTGGTTTGTACTGGTTGTACTGGTTTGTACTGGGTTGTACTGGGTTGTACTGGTTTGTACTGGGTTATACTGGTTTGTACTGGGTTGTACTGGGTTGTACTGGTTTGTACTGGGTTGTACTGGTCTGTACTGGGTTGTACTGGGTTGTACTGGGTTGTACTGGGTTGTACTGGTTTGTACTGGGTTATACTGGTTTGTACTGGGTTGTACTGGGTTGTACTGGTTTGTACTGGGTTGTACTGGTCTGTACTGGGTTGTACTGGGTTGTACTGGTTTGTACTGGGTTGTACTGGTCTGTACTGGTTTGTACTGGGTTATACTGGTCTGTACTGGGTTGGACTGGGTTGGACTGGTTTGTACTGGTTTGTACTGGTTTGTACTGGGTTGTACTGGGTTGTACTGGTTTGTACTGGGTTATACTGGTTTGTACTGGGTTGTACTGGGTTATACTGGGTTGTACTGGGTTGTACTGGGTTGTACTGGGGTGTACTGGTTTGTACTGGGTTGTACTGGTTATACTGGGTTGTACTGGTTTGTACTGGGTTATACTGGGTTGTACTGGGTTGTACTGGGTTATACTGGGTTGTACTGGGTTGTACTGGGTTGTACTGGGTTATACTGGGTTGTACTGGGTTGTACTGGGTTATACTGGGTTGTACTGGGGTGTACTGGTTTGTACTGGGTTATACTGGGTTGTACTGGGTTGTACTGGGTTGTACTGGTTATACTGGGTTGTACTGGGTTGTACTGGGTTATACTGGGTTATACTGGGTTGTACTGGGTTGTACTGGTTTGTACTGGGTTATACTGGGTTGTACTGGTTTGTACTGGGTTATACTGGGTTGTACTGGGTTGTACTGGATTGTACTGGGTTATACTGGGTTATACTGGGTTGTACTGGGTTGTACTGGGTTGTACTGGGTTGTACTGGGTTACACTGGGTTGTACTGGTTTGTACTGGTTTGTACTGGGTTGTACTGGGTTATACTGGGTTGTACTGGGTTATACTGGTCTGTACTGGGTTGTACTGGGTTGTACTGGTTTGTACTGGGTTGTACTGGTCCGTACTGGTTTGTACTGGTTTGTACTGGTTTGTACTGGGTTGTACTGGATTGTACTGGTTTGTACTGGTTTGTACTGGGTTGTACTGGGTTATACTGGGTTATACTGGGTTATACTGGGTTGTACTGGGTTGTACTGGTTTGTACTGGGTTTGTACTGGGTTGTACTGGGTTGTACTGGGTTGTACTGGTTTGTACTGGGTTGTACTGGTCCGTACTGGGTTGTACTGGGTTGTACTGGGTTGTACTGGTCTGTACTGGTTTGTACTGGGTTGTACTGGTTTTTACTGGTTTGTACTGGGTTGTACTGGGTTGTACTGGTCTGTACTGGGTTGTACTGGGTTATACTGGGTTGTACTGGTTTGTACTGGGTTATACTGGTTTGTACTGGGTTATACTGGGTTGTACTGGGTTGTACTGGTTTGTACTGGTCTGTACTGGGTTGTACTGGTTTGTACTGGTTTGTACTGGTCTGTACTGGGTTGTACTGGTCTGTACTGGGTTGTAATGGTTTGTACTGGGTTGTACTGGGTTGTACTGGGTTGTACTGGGTTATACTGGGTTGTACTGGGTTGTACTGGTTTGTACTGGTTTGTACTGGTCCGTACTGGTTTGTACTGGGTTGTACTGGTTTATACTGGGTTGTGCTGGGTTGTACTGGTTTGTACTGGTCTGTACTGGGTTGTACTGGTTTGTACTGGTTTGTACTGGTCTGTACTGGGTTGTACTGGGTTGTACTGGTTTGTACTGGTTTGTTTGTACTGGTTTGTACTGGTCTGTACTGGGTTGTACTGGGTTGTACTGGTTTTGTACTGGTTTGTACTGGTCTGTACTGGGTTGTACTGGGTTGTACTGGTTTGTACTGGGTTTGTACTGGTTTGTACTGGGTTGTACTGGGTTGTACTGGTTTTGTACTGGTCTGTACTGGTTGTACTGGGTTGTACTGGGTTGTACTGGTCTGTACTGGGTTGTACTGGTTTGTACTGGGTTGTACTGGGTTGTACTGGGTTGTACTGGTCCGTACTGGTTTGTACTGGGTTATACTGGGTTGTACTGGTCCGTACTGGTTTATACTGGTCCATACTGGTCCATACAGGTTTATACTGGTCCATATTGATCCATACTGGTCCATACTGGTCCCATACTGTTTTATACTGGTCGGGCAGGGCGATGGAGGCGCCCATGGAGGCCAGCGAGGCTGAAGATGAGGGTGGAGCTGGGATGGGTTATACTGGTTTATACTGGTCCATACTGGTCCTTACCGGTCCGTACTGGTCCATACTGGTTTATACTGGTCCATACTGGGTTTATACTAGTTTATACTGGGTTTATACTGGTCCATACTGGTTTATACTGGTCGGCAGGGCGATGGAGGCGGCCCCGGAGGCTGGCAAGGATGAAGATGAGGGTGGAGCTGGGCTGGGTTATACTGGTTTATACTGGTTTATACTGGTCCACACAGGTTTATACTGGTCTGTACTGGTCCTTACCGGTCCATACTGGTCCATACTGGTTTATACTGGTTTATACTGGTCGGCAGGGCCATGGAAGCGCCCCCCGGAGGGCAGCGAGGCTGAAGAGGAGGGTGGAGCTGGGCTGGGTTATACTGGTTTATACTGGTCTGTACTGGTCCATATTGATCCATACTGGTCCACACTGGTTTATATTGGTCTATACTGGTCCATACTGGTTTTTACTGGTTTTTACTGGTTTATACTGGTTTATACTGGTCGGCAGGGCCATGGAGGCGCCACCAGAGGCCGGCAAGGATGAAGATGAGGGTGGAGCTGGGCTGGTTTATACTGGTTTATACTGGTCCACACAGGGTTTATACTGGTCTGTATTGGTCCTTACCGGTCCCATACTGGTCCATACTGGTTTTATACTGGTCAGCAGGGGCCATGGAGACGCTGCCGGAGGCCAGCGAGGCTGAAGAGGAGGGTGGAGCTGGGCTGGGTTACACTGGTTTATACTGGGTTTATACTGGTCCATATTGATCCATACTGGTCTGTACTGGTTTTATACTGGTCCATACTGGTCTATACTGGTTTATACTGGTCCGTACTGGTCGGCAGGGCGATGGAGGTGCCGCTGGAGGCCAGCGAGGCTGAAGAGGAGGGTGGAGCTGGGCTGGGTTATACTGGTTTATACTGGTTTGTACTGATCCACACAGGTTTATACTGGTCCATATTGATCCATACTGGTCTGTACTGGTCCATACCGGTCTATACTGGTCCACACAGGTTTATACTGGTCTGTAACTGGTCCTTACCGGTCCATACTGGTCCATAATGGTTTATACTGGTTTATACTGGTCCATACTGGTTTTATACTGGTCAGCAGGGCGATGGAGGCGCCGCCGGAGGGCCGGCAAGGATGAAGATGAGGGTGGAGCTGGGCTGGTTTATACTGGTTTATACTGGTCCACACAGGTTTATACTGGTCTGTACTGGTCCTTACCGGTCCATACTGGGTCCATACTGGTTTATACTGGTCAGCAGGGCCATGGGAGATGCTGCCGGAGGCCAGCGAGGCTGAAGAGGAGGGTGGAGCTGGGCTGGGTTACACTGGTTTATACTGGTTTATACTGGTCCATATTGATCCATACTGGTCTGTACTGGTTTATACTGGTCCATACTGGTCTATACTGGTTTATACTGGTCCGTACTGGTCGGCAGGGCGATGGAGGCACCGCCGGAGGCCAGCGAGGCTGAAGAGGAGGGGTGGAGCTGGGCTGGGTTATACTGGTCCATACTGGTTTATACTGGTCCACACAGGTTTATACTGGTTTGTACTGGTCCTTACCGGTCCATACTGGTCCATACTGGTTTATACTGGTCGGCAGGGGCGATGGAGGCACCCCCGGAGGCCAGCGAGGACGAGGAGGACGATGAGGAGTCGGTGGCGCGGGGCCCCAGGAGCGCCTCCTGCAGGCGCTGATGGCGCGGGCGGGGCGGGCGCTGCCCCAGCGGGAGCTGGAGCGGGACTGGGGACGTACTGGGAGAACTGGGACACGGCTCCTACGGGCGCGTGCTGCTGGCCCGGCCCCGCCAGGGAGGTGAGACACACCTGGGGGCACCTGGGCACACCTGGGGGTAGGCACAGACACACCTGGGCACACCTGGGCACACCTGGGGCCACCTGGGCACACCTGGGGCACACCTGGGCACACCTGGGCACACCTGGGGTATCCACAGACACACCTGGGCACACCTGGGGAGAGACACAGACACACCTGGGCACACCTGGGGGGCACCTGGGAGCACCTGGGGTATCCACAGACACACCTGGGATATCCACAGACACACCTGGGATATCCACAGACACACCTGGGCACACCTGGGAGCACCTGGGGGCACCTGGACACACCTGGGGAGAGACACAGACACACCTGGGCACACCTGGGCACACCTGGGGGTATCCACAGACACACCTGGGCACACCTGGGGGCACCTGGGGAGAGACAGACACACCTGGGCACACCTGGGAGAACTGGGCCGCGGCTCCTACGGGCGCGTGCTGCTGGCCCGGCCCCGCCAGGGAGGTGAGACACACCTGGGGGCACCTGGGGGCACCTGGGCACACCTGGGATATCCACAGACACACCTGGGGGCACCTGGGCACACCTGGGCACACCTGGGGAGAGACACAGACACACCTGGGGGCACCTGGGGGCACCTGGGCACACCTGGGATAGTCACAGACACACCTGGGCACACCTGGGGGCACCTGGGCACACCTGGGAACACCTGGGATATCCACAGACACACCTGGGGGCACCTGGGCACACCTGGGGAGAGACACAGACACACCTGGGCACACCTGGGCACACCTGGGATATCCACAGACACACCTGGGCACACCTGGGCACACCTGGGGGTAGCCACAGACACACCTGGGCACACCTGGGCACACCTGGGGAGAGACACAGACACACCTGGGGGCACCTGGGGGCACCTGGGGAGAGACACAGACACACCTGGGATAGCCACAGACACACCTGGGCACACCTGGGAGAGCTGGGCTGCGGCTCCTACGGGCGTGTGCTGCTGGCCCGGCCCCGCCAGGGAGGTGAGACACACCTGGGCACACCTGGACACACCTGGGCACACCTGGGATATCCACAGACACACCTGGGCACACCTGGGGAGAGCCACAGACACACCTGGGGCCACCTGGGTCATTCTCCCCTAGGTGGCCCCAAGTGAGCCCAGGTGTGTCCCTGTCCCAGGTGTGTCTGTCCCTGTCCCAGGTGTGCTTTACCTGTCCCAGGTGTGTCCCTGTCCCAGGTGTGTCTGTCCCTGTCCCAGGTGTGTCCCTGTCCCAGGTGTGTCCCTGTCCCAGGTGTACTTTACCTGTCCCAGGTGTGTCCCTGTCCCAGGTGTGTCCCTGTCCCAGGTGTGTCCCTGTACCTGTCCCAGGTGTGCTTTACCTGTCCCAGGTGTGTCTGTCCCTGTCCCAGGTGTGCTTTACCTGTCCCAGGTGTGTCCCTGTCCCAGGTGTGTCTGTCCCTGTCCCTGTCCCAGGTGTCCAGGCTGACCCAGGTGTGCCCTCACCTGTGCAGGTGAGCAGGTGGCGCTGAAGCTGCTGTCCAAGGAGCGCACGGCCAGGTGCGGCTTCCTGCGGGAGTTCTGCACTCACCTGTGCCTGCGGGGGGCGCTCACCTGCGTCCAGGTGCTGCCGCTCGCCTTCGAGACCCCCACGGAGTTCGGCTTCGCCCAGGAGCTGGCACCTGCCGGGGACCTGTGCGGCCTCCTGACACCTGGGGTGAGTGACAGGTGGGGGACAGGTGAGGGGACAGGGACAGGTGAGGGGACAGGTGAGGGACAGGTGGGACAGGTGAGGGACAGGTGGGACAGGTGAGGGACAAGTGTGGGATAAGGACAGGTGAGTGACAGGTGAATGACAGGTGGGGGACAGGTGAGTGACATGGACAGGTGAGGGGACAGGTGAGAGACACGGACAGGTGAGGACAGGTGAGGGGACAGGTGTGGGACAGGTGAGGGGACGGGGATGGGTGAGGGACAGGTGGGACAGGTGAGGGACAAGTGTGGGATAAGGACAGGTGAGGGACAGGTGTGGGACAGGTGAGGGACAGGTGAGGGACAGGTGAGGGACAGGTGAGGGACAGGTGAGGACAGGTGAGGGACAGGTGGGGGACAGGGGACAGGTGAGGGACAGGTGTGGGGACAGGTGAGGGACAGGGATGGGTGAGTGACAGGTGGGGGACAGGGACAAGTGAGTGACAGGTGAGGGACAGGTGAGGGACAGGGACGGGTGAGGGACAGGTGTGGGGACAGTGTGGGACAGGTGAGGGGACAGGTGGGACAGGTGAGGGGATGGGGACAGGTGAGGGGACAGGTGGGACAGGTGAGGGGATGGGGACAGGTGAGCGGGACGGGGACAGGTGAGTGACAGGTGTGGGACAGGTGAGGGGACGGGGATGGGTGAGGGACAGGTGAGGGGACAGGTGAGGGACAAGTGTGGGATAAGGACAGGTGAGGGACAGGTGAGTGACAGGTGGGGGATAAGGACAGGTGAGGGACAGGTGAGTGACAGGTGGGGGAGAGGTGAGAGACACGGACAGGTGAGGGACAGGGACAGGTGGGACAGGGACAGTGAGGGACAGGTGGGGGACAGGTGATGGGACAGGTGAGTGACAGGGACAGGTGAGGACAGGTGAGGGGACAGGGACGGGGGAGGGACAGGTGAGTGACAGGTGGGACAGGTGAGTGACAGGTGGGGGACAGGGACAGGTCAGGGACAGGTGAGGGACAGGGACGGGTGAGGGGACAGGTGAGAGACACGGACAGGTGAGGGACAGGGACAGGTGAGTGACAGGTGAGGGGACAGGGGAGGGACAGGTGTGGGACAGGTGAGGACAGGGACAGGTGAGGGGACAGGTGAGAGACAGGTGGGGACAGGGACAGGTGGGGGACAGGTGGGGGACAGAGGAGGGACAGGTGAGGGAAAGGTGAGAGACATGGACAGGTGAGGACAGGTGAGGGGACAGGTGTGGGACAGGGATAGGTGAGGGACAGGGGAGGGACAGGTGTGGGACAGGTGAGTCGACAGGGACAGGGACAGGTGTGGGACAGGTGAGGGGACAGGGACGGGGGAGGGGACAGGTGTGGAAACAGGTGTGGGGATGGAGGACAGGTGTGCACAGGTGGCTTCTCGGGTGACACAGCCCTGGGTGAGTGACAGTGCTGAGTGTCCCCAGGCGCCCCCAGGTGTCGTTACCTGGTCCCCAGGTGTGTTACCCGTCCCCAGGTGACACTGAGTGACCCCACAGGTGACCCCAGGTGTCTTACCTGTCCCCAGGTGTGACCCCAGGTGTATCTCCCATCCCCAGGTGGGCCTCCCAGAGGCGCAGGTGAAGCTCTGCGCTGCCCAGGTGACCCCAGGTGTATTCACCTGTCCCCCAAGTGAGACTGAGTGACTCCAGAAGTGATCCCAGGTGACCCCAGGTGTGTTCACCTATCCCCCAGGTGTGACCCCAGGTGTATTCACCTGTCCCCAAGTGACACTGAGTGACCCCAGAGGTGATCCCAGGTGACCCCAGGTGTGTTACCTGTCCCCGGGTGGGTCTCCCTAAGCTGCAGGTGAACCACTGCCCCTCCCAGGTGACCCCAGGTGTGTTACCTGTCCCCGGGTGGGTCTCCCTAAGCTGCAGGTGAACCACTGCCCCTCCCAGGTGACCCCAGGTGTATCTCCCATCCCCAGGTGGGCCTCCCTGAGCCGCAGGTGAACCACTGCCCCTCCCACGTGTGACCCCAGGTGTGTTTACCTGTCCCCAGGTGGGCCTGCCCGAGGCGCAGGTGAAGCGCTGCGCCGCCCAGGTGTCCTCGGCCCTTGGCTTACCTGCACGGCCACGCCTGGTTCACCGCGACCTGAAGCTGGACAACGTCCTGGCCTTCGACCCCGAGTGTCACCTGGTCAAGCTGGGCGACTTCGGGCTGACGCGGGTGCTGGGCTGGCAGGTGCGCCCCGGCCCCGCCCCCCAGCCCCGCCCCCTACGCCGCCCCCGAGCTCTGGCACCTGCGCCCAGGTGAGCGGCTGCACCTGGAGCCGCCGCTGGACACCTGGGCCTTCGGCGTGCTGCTCTTCGCCCTGCTGACCGGCGCCTTCCCCTGGGCCTCACCTGCGCGCTCCGACCCCGCCTTCCGACGCTTCCGCGCCTGGCACCGCCTCACCTGCGCAGGTGAGGCGGCCCCCGCCCCGCCCCCGGCGGCCGCCGCCCCCGCGCACCTGGCGGGGTCTGGGGGAGGCGGCGCTGGAGCTGCTGCGGGGGGCTGCTCCACCCCCGGCCCGGCCGGCGATGCCCCCCGGGAGGTGCTCAGGTACCTGGGCAGGCCCTGGGCAGGTGAGGGGGGACAGGTGAGCGTTGAGGGGGAGGGGGGGACTGACCAGGGATCCCCCTCAGGTGAGAGTGGGAGCAGCCAGGTGAGCTCTGCAGGTGAGAATGAGAGTGGCCAGGTGAGCTCTGCAGGTGAGAGTGGAGGTGGCCAGTGAGCCTTGCAGGTGAGAGCAGCCAGGTGAGCTCTGCAGGTGAGAGTGGAGGTGGCCAGGTGAACGCAGAGGGGGGAGGAGGGGAGCAGCCAGGTGAGCTCTGCAGGTGAGGGGGGGAGTGGCCAGGTGAGCCTTGCAGGTGAGAGTGGAGGTGGCCAGGTGAGCCCTGCAGGTGAAAGCAGCCAGCTGAGCCCCCACAGGTGAGAGTGCCAGGTGAGCCCTGCAGTGAGGGGGGGGACTGACCAGGGATCCCTCTCAGGTGAGAGTGAGAGCAGCCAGGTGAGTCCTGCAGGTGAGGAGGGGAGTGGCCAGGTGAGCTCTGCAGGTGAGGGGGGACAGGTGAGCGCCGAGGGGGAGGAGGGGAGCAGCCAGGTGAGCTCGGCAGGTGAGGGGGGAGTGGCCAGGAATCCCCCTCAGGTGAGAGTGAGAGCGGCCAGGTGCCTCTCTCAGGTGAGAGCGGCCAGGTGAGCCCTGCAGGTGAGAGCAGTCAGGAATCCCCCTCAGGTGAGAGCGAGAGCGGCCAGGTGCCTCTCTCAGGTGGGAGTGGCTACGTGAGCTCTGCAGGTGAGAGTGGGAAGTGGCCAGGTGAGCCCCACAGGTGAGGGGGGGAGTGGCCAGGTGAGCCCTGCAGGTGAGAACAGCCAGGTGAGCTCTGCAGGTGAGGAGGGACAGATGAGCCCCACAGGTGAGAGTGGCCAGTGAGCCCCACAGGTGACTCCGGTCCCCCAGCGATGAGGTGTGGACACCTGGCCAGGTGAGGGAAACGCCCGGAGGTTGGTTAGAAACAGCTGGGGATGGGCTGGACACACCTGGGCAGGTGAGGGAAACACCTGGGCACGGGCTGGAGACACCTGGGGTGAGATGGAAACACCTGGAGATGGGCTAGAGACACCTGGGCAGGTGAGGGGAACACCTGGAGGTGGGCTGGACACACCTGGGCAGGTGAGGGGAACACCTGGACAGGTGAGGGGAACACCTGGGCAGGTGAGGGGAACACCTGGGAGATGGGCTGGAGACACCTGGGCAGGTGAGGGGAACACCTGGAGGTTGGGCTGGACACACCTGGGCAGGTGAGGGGAACACCTGGACAGGTGAGGGAACACCTGGAGATGGGCTGGACACACCTGGGCAGGTGAGGGGAACACCTGGAGGTGGGCTGGACACACCTGGAATGAGCTGGAAGCACCTGGACAGTTGATGGACACACCTGGAATGAGACAAGACACACCTGGACAGGTGATGGACACACCTGGGCAGGTGATGGACACACCTGGAGTGGGCTGGACACACCTGGACAGGTGATGGACACACCTGGACAGGTGATGGACACACCTGGAGTGGGCTGGGCACACCTGGACAGGTGATGGATGCACCTGGACGGGGCAGGGAGCCCCCGCCGGGGTTACCTGTGCCCACCTGGGCATCCGAACTCAATAAAATTCCCGGGATTTTGGCGCCGTTTCCGCTCCTGGATCTGGGGTCGGGCGGGGTGGGGGAGGGGCGGGAAAATGGGGAAAAAAAAAACGGAAAAAACCGGGAAAAAACCGGGGAAAAACCCGGGAAAAAAACGGGAAAAAACCCGGGAAAAAAACCGGGAAAAACCGGGAAAAACTGGAAAAACCCGGGAAAAACCCGGGAAAAAAACCGGGAAAAAACCGGGAAAAAACCGGGAAAACCCCGGGAAATCGGGGAAAAAAAACCGGGAAAAAAAAGCGGGAAAAAACTGGGAAATCGGGAAAAAAACCGGGAAATCGGGAAAAAAACCGGGAAAAAAAACCGGGAAAAAAATCGGGAAAAAAACCGGGAAAAAAACCGGGAAAAAAAAAACCGGGAAAAAAACCGGGAAAAAAAACCGGGAAAAAACCGGGAAAACCCCGGGAAATCGGGGAAAAAAAACCGGAAAAAAAGCGGGAAAAAACTGGGAAATCGGAAAAAAACCGGGAAATCGGGAGAAAAAACCGGAAAAAAAACCGGAAAAAAATCGGGAAAAAAACCGGGAAAAAAACGGGAAAAAAAACCGGAGAAAAAAAACCGGGAAAAAAACCGGGAAATCGGGAAAAAAAACGGGAAGAAAAAAAAAAGGAAATCGGGAAAAAACCAAAATCCCGACTCCTCCTGTCCCCAATCCCGGAGAAAAAAGAGGGAGAAAAGGGGGGAAAACTGGGGAGAAAATGGGAAAAATTGGGAAAAATTGGGGGAAAAGGGAAAATTTGGGGGAAAAATTGAGAGGAAAAAGGAAAAAATGGGGGGAAATTTGGGGAAAATTGGGGAAAATAGAGAAAATTTGGGGGAAATTGGGGGAAAAATGGGGGAAAATGGAAAAATTGAGAGGAAAAAGGGAAAACTGGGGGGAAAATTGGGGAGAAAATGAGAAAATTGGGGAAAAATTGAGAGGAAAAAGAGAAAAATGGGGGGAAAATTTGGGAGAAAATTTGGGAAAATTGGAAAAATGGGAAAAATTGGGGGAAATTGGGGAGAAATTGGGGGGAAATGAGAAAAATTGGGGGAAAATTGAGAGGAAAAAGGGAAAATTGGGGAAAATTTGGGGAAAATTTGGGAAATTTGGGGGGAAATGGAGGGAAAGGGAAAAATTGAGAGGAAAAAGGGAAAACTGGGGGGAAATGGGGGAAATTTGGGGGAAATTGGGGAAAAAATGGGGAAAATGGGGGGGAAATGGGGAAAATTGGAAGAAAATGAGGAAAATTTGGGGGAAATTGGGAGGAAAATGAGAAAAATTGGGGGAAAACGGGAAAATTTGGGAAAATTGGGGGAAAAATTGGGGGAAAAAAGGGAAAAGGTGGGGAAATAGAAATAAAATAAAATAAAATAAAATAAAATAAAATAAAATAAAAAAAAAAAATCCCGACCCTTCCTTTCCCCAACCCCGGAGGATTTTTCCGGCCAATCCCACAAATCCACGGCCCTTCCCACTTTTCCGGAAAATCCGGGAATTCCGGGTCCAAAGGTTCCTGGAGAGGGCGGCGACTCCCGGCCGGGAACGTTCCCTGATCCAGGTGGATTTTTGGGAACATTTCCTGATCCAGGTGGATTTTTGGGAACATTTCTGAGATCCAGGTGGATTTTTGGGAACATTCCCCGGCTCCAGGTGGATTTTTGGGAACATTCCCCGGCTCCAGGTGGATTTTTGGGAACATTCCCCGCTCCAGGTGGATTTTTGGGAACATTCCCAGCTCCAGGTGGATTTTTGGGAACATTCCCCCGCTCCTGGTGGATTTTTGGGAACGTTCCCAGCTCCAGGTGGATTTTTGGGAACATTCCCCGCTCCAGGTGGATTTTTGGGAACATTCCCCGCTCCAGGTGGATTTTTGGGAACATTCCCAGCTCCAGGTGGATTTTTGGGAACGTTCCCGGCTCCAGGTGGATTTTTGGGAACGTTCCCCAGCTCCAGGTGGATTTTTGGGAACGTTCCCCAGCTCCAGGTGGATTTTTGGGAACATTCCAGCTCCAGGTGGATTTTTGGGAACGTTCCCCAGCTCCAGGTGGATTTTTGGGAACATTCCCGGCTCCTTCCCTCCCCTCCTTTCCCCTTTTCCCCTCTTTTCCCATTTCTCCCTTCCCCCTTTCCTTTATTTCCCCCTTCTCCCATTTTTCCTCTTCCCCTCTTTCCCCTTTTTTTCCCACTTTTTCCCCATTTTCACTTCCCCTTCCCTCCTTTTCCCTTTTCCCCCTTTTCCCTTTTTTCTCTTTCCTTTTCCTCTTTCCCCTTTTTTTCCCTCTTTTCCCCTTTTTTCCCTTTTTCCCCCTTTTTTTTTCCCCCCTTTTTCTTTCCCCCTCCTTTTTTCCCTTTTTCCCCCCTTTTTTTCCCCATTTTCCCCCTTTCCCTTCCCCTTTTTTTTTTTTTTTCCCTTTCTTTTTTCCCCTTTTTTTCCCCCTTTTTCCTTTTTTTCCTTTTTTTTCCCTTTTCCCCTTTTTTCCCCCTTTTTCCCCACCTTTTTTTCCCTTTCTCCCTTTTCCCTCTTTTCCCCCTTTCCCCATTTCCCCCTTTTTCCTCCCTTTTCTCCCCCTTTTTCTTTTCCCTTTTTTCCCCTTTTTTCCCCTTTTCTTCCCCCTTTTTCCCTTTTCCCCCTTTTTTTTCCCCTTTTTTCCCCTATTCCCCCCCCCTTTTTCCCCCTTTTTTCCCTTTTTCCCCTTTTCTCCCTTTTTCCCTTCCCCCTCCCATTCCCGCTTTCCCCTCTCCCCATTGACCCCCAAGCCCTTCCCAAGGAATTCCCAACCCCAATTCCAGGCCCTGATCCCCGGGATTCCCCCTCCCTGCAGGATCGGGATCGGGATTGGGAATGGGATCGGGGATCGGGATCGGGATCGGGAATGGGATCGGGATCGGGATCGGGAATGGGATCGGGATTCCCGCTCCCGCTGCCGCTCCTGCTGCTCTCCGCCCTCCTCCCGTAACAGGTGAGTTGCTGGGATCGGGAATCGCCGGGATGGGAAAGGAACTTTGGGCATCAGAATTCCCAGGAAACGCCAAAAATTCCGGAACGCGGAACCCAAAGAATCCCAGGGATATCGATCCTGAACAATTCCAGAATATCAAACCCAAAGAATTCCAGGATACCAAACTCAAACAATTCCAGATTTATTAAACCCAATCCGGGATCACTGATCCCAACCGATTTGGGAACATCGATCCCAAGAAACCCGGGATACCAAACCCAGAGAATCCCGGGGTATTGATGCCAAATAATCCCAGGATATTGATCCCAAATAATCCCAGGATATTGATCTCAAATAATCCCGGGATATTGATCCCAAACAATTCGGGGTCACCGATCCCAAAGAATTCCAGGATACCAAACCCAGAGAATCCCGGGATCACCAATCCCAGAGAATCCCAGATCACTGATCCCAACCCGTCCCGGGATCACCGATCCCAACCAATCAGGGATCACCGATCCCAACCAATCCCGGATCACCAATCCCAGAGAATCCCAGATCACCAATCCCAACCCATCCGGGATCACCGATCCCAGAGAATCCCGGGATCACCAATCCCAATCAATCCAGAATCACCGATCCCCACCCACCCAGGATCATTGATCCCAACCCATCCGGGATCACCGATCCCAACCAATCCGGGATCACCAATCCCAACCAATCCCAGATCACCGATCCCAACCCATCCAGGATCACTGATCCCAACCCATCCGGGATCACCGATCCCAACCCATCCGGGATCACCAATCCCAACCCATCCGGGATCACCGATCCCAACCAATCCCAGATCACCAATCCAACCCATCCGGGATCACCAATCCCACCAATCCCAGATCACCAATCCAACCCATCCGGATCACCGATCCCAACCAATCCGGGATCACCAATCCCAACCCCTGTCAACCCCCTCAGGACAGGAAATCCCGGGATTTTCCCCCGCAGGGAGCGGCCACGACCCGGTGCTGCTGCTGGAGGGGCCGGAGCGGGGCGGGATCCGCCTGCGCTGCCTCTCGGAGCGGAGCTTTCCCGACGTCCGGCTGCTCTGGAGCGACGGCGGCGGCCGCAACCTGACGGGAATTCCGGAGCCCGACGGGAATTCCGGCCGAGCCGGCAGCTCCCTGCTGCTGCGGCCGGGGGCCGGCAACGCCGCGTCCTGCCGGGTGCTGGATCCGCGGCGGAGCACGGCTTCTGAGTCGGCCGTGGTCATCGCCGGTGAGGAAAACCGGGAATTGCGCCGTGGGATGGGGGATGGAGCTCCCGGTTTGGGGTGGAATTCCCAGTTTGGGTTGGAATTCCTGGTTTGGGATGGAATTCCTGGTTTGGGTTGGAATTCCTGGTTTGGGATGGAATTGACAGGTTGGGATGCGGGAATTCCCAGTTTGGGACGGAATTCCCAGTTGGGAAATGGAAAATTTCCAGTTTGGGATGGAATTCCCGGTTTGGGAATGGGGCATTCCCAGTTTGGGTTGGAATTCCCAGTTTGGGGTGGAATTCCCGGTTTGGGGATGGAATTGCCAGTTTGGATGGAATTCCCAGTTTGGGGATGGGGGGATTCCCAGTTTGGGTCGGAATTTCCAGTTTGAGGGTAGGTGGATTCTCAGTTTAGGGCTGGAAAATTCCCAGTTTGTGACTGGCATTCCCAGTCTGTGACCGGAATTCCCAGTTTGTGACCGGCATTCCCAGTTTGTGACCGGCATTCCCAGTTTGTGACCGGCATTCCCAGTCTGTGACCGGAATTCCCAGTCTGTGACCGGCATTCCCAGTCTGGGACCGGCATTCCCAGTTTGTGACCGGAATTCCCAGTTTGTGACCGGAATTCCCAGTCTGGGACCGGCATTCCCAGTTTGTGACCGGAATTCCCAGTTTGTGACTGCATTCCCCAGTTTGTGACCGGAATTCCCAGTTTGTGACTGGCATTCCCAGTTTGTGACTGGCAAATTCCCAGTTTGTGACTGGCAAATTCCCAGTTTGTGACTGGCAAATTCCCAGTTTGTGACTGGCAAATTCCCAGTTTGGTGGGCCGTAATTCCCAGTTTGGGGCTGGAATTCCCAGTTTGTGACTGGAAAATTCCCAGTTTGGTGGGCCGTAATTCCCAGTTTGTGACTGGAATTCCCAGTTTGTGACTGGAATTCCCAGTTTGAGGCTGGAAAATTCCCAGTTTGTGACTGGCAAATTCCCAGTTTGTGACTGGAAAATTCCCAGTTTGTGACTGGGCATTCCCAGTTTGTGACTGGAAAATTCCCAGTTTGTTACTGGAAAATTCCCAGTTTGTGACTGGAAAATTCCCAGTTTGTGACTGGAATTCCAGTTTGTGACTGGCAAATTCCCAGTTTGTGACTGGCAATTCCCAGTTTGGGGTTGGAAAATTCCCAGTTTGTGACTGGCAAATTCCCAGTTTGGGGCTGGAAAATTCCCAGTCTGGCTCTGCCATTCCCCGGTTTTTCCTCCGCAGACGTTTTCTTCCCGGCCACCTCTCCCTGGCTGCCGGCGCTGGCGCTGCTGCTTGCTGCTGGCGCTGAGCCTGGCGCTGCGCGGCGCGCTCCGGCTGCGCCGTGAGCTCCCGGCACCCTGGATTCATCCCGGCTTTGGCTTTTCCCCTTTTCCCTCCCTTTCTCCCCTTTTCCCCTTTTCCCTCTTTTATTTCCCATTAATTTCCCTTTAATTTCCCTTTAATTCCCCTTTAATTTCCCTTTAATTCCCCTTTAATTCCCCCTTTAATTTCCCATTAATTTCCCTTTTTTCCTTCAATTTCCCCATTAATTACCCCTTAATTCCCCTTTAATTTCCCTACCCCTTAATTCCCCTTTAATTTCCCTTTAATTTCCCCTTTAATTCCCCTTTAATTTCCCATTAATTTCCCTTTAATTTCCCCTTTAATTCCCCTTTAATTTCCCATTAATTTCCCTTTAATTTCCCCATTAATTGCCCACTAATTTCCCATTAATTTCCCCGTTAATTTCCCTTTAATTTCCCTTTAATTCCCCTTTAATTTCCTCTTAATTTCCCTTTTATTTCCCTTTAATTTCCAACTTCCATCCCTTTAATTCCCCATTTATTTCCCTTTAATTTCCAATTTCCTTCCCTTTAATTCCCCATTTCTTTCCCTTTAATTTCCCTTTCATTCCCCATTTATTTCCCTTTAATTCCCCATTTATTTCCCTTTAATTTCCCTTTTATTTCCTTTCCCGCTGCTGCTGCTGCTGGCGCTGAGCCTGGCGCTGGCGGCCGCGTTCCGGCTGCGCCGTGAGCACCCGGCACCCCAACCCAGCCTTTGCCCCTTTTCCCTCCACTTTTCCCCTTTTCCCTCTTTTAGGTTTTTTTTTTGGTTTTCCTCTTTTCTTCTCCTCCTTTTTTTACCCTTTAATTTTCCATTTATTTCCCTTTGATTTCCCTTTTATTTCCATTAATTTCACTTTAATTTCCCTTTAATTCCCCTTTGATTTCCCTTTAATTTCCCTTTAATTTCCCTTTAATTTCCCTTTAATTTCCCATTAATTCCCCTTTAATTTCCCTTTAATTTCCCCTTTAATTCCCCTTTTTTCCTTTAATTTCCCTTTAATTTCCCATTAATTTCCCTTTAATTTCCCTTTAATTCCCCTTTAATTTCCTCTTAATTTCCCTTTAATTTCCCTTCAATTTCCCTTTAATTTCCCATTAATTCCCCATTAATTTCCCTTTAATTTCCTTTTAACTTCCCATTAATTACCCGTTAATTCCCCTTTAATTTCCCATTAATTTCCCATTAATTTCCCATTACTTTCCCTTTTCTTTCCCTTTTTCCTCTTTTCCCATCTCCCCCCATAGTTTTCCCTTTTTGTTTCCTCGATTACCCATTAATTATGTACTAATTACCTGCTAATGACACATGTAGTTCCCATGAATTACAAATCAATCACTCCGTAATTACTCCTGGCCAGTTAATTACTCATTTTTTGCCAGTTAATTACTCATTGATTACCCATTTATTTCTCATTACCCATAAATTACTTACCAATCATCAATTAATTACCCATAATTTCCCATTCATTCACCATTTATTACCCATTAATTACCCCAAAATTACCCATTAATTGCCCATTAATTAACCATTCATTACCCACTATTTACCCATTAATTGCCCATTATTAATTACCCAATTCATTACCTATTAATTATCCATTAATTACCCACTATTTACCCTTAAATTATCCCTTAATTACCCATCAATCACCCGTTAATTACAATTACAATTATTTATCCATTAATTGCCTGCTAATTATCCATTAGACACCTATTAATCACCAATTAATTGCCCATTCAGTAACCATTAATTACCAAAAAATTACCAATTAATTCCTAGTTAATTATGCGTTAACTACCAATTAAGTACCCACTAATAACCCCTTCATTACCCGTTAATTACCCGTTAATTACCCATTAATTGTTCATTAATTACCTATTAATTACCCTCTCCGTGTTTCTCAGGGGACAGGCGGGTCCTGGCTCAGGAGCGTGAGTGTCACTCATTAATTAAAATTAAAATTAAAATTAAAATTCCAAAAATAAAATTTGAAATTAAAATTAATTAGAATGTAATTAATGAATGAAAATTAAGGGGCGATTTCCGATTTTGGGGGGAGGTTTGAGGGGGGAGATTCCCAAAAATTCTGGAATTTTTGGCGGGAAATGGTGGGAAAAGGAGAAACGAAATGAAATGAAAAGAAAGAAAATAATAAAATGAAATGAAGTGAAATAGTAAAATAAAATAAAATAAAATAAAATAAAATAAAATAAAATAAAATAAAATAAAATAAAATATAAAATAAAATAAAGTAAAATAAAGATATTAAATGAAATTTTAAAATAAAACAGAATAAAAGAAAATATAATATAATAAAATAAATTAAAATAAAATTTAAAGATGAAATTAAATGAAGTCATAAAATATTAAAAAATAAAATACAATAAATACGTAAGATAAAATAAAATAAAATAATTAACTGAAATTCAATTGAATAAAATGAAATAAACCGAAATGAGAAAATTAAATGAAATCATAAAATAATAAATGAAGAAAAAAAATTAAAATAAATTAAAATAAATTTAAAAAGTAAAATAAAATAAATAAAATAAATAAAATAAAATAAGCAAAATAAAAAATAAAAATAATAAAATTAACTGAAATTAAATTAAATAAAATGAAATAAAATGAAATAAACCAAAACGAAGAAATGAAATGAAATCGTAAAATAATAAATGGATAGAGTTGAAATGAATTAAAATAAATGAAAATAAATTCAAAACATAAAATAAATAAAATGAAATGCAATAAAATGCAATAAAATAAAAAATAAAAAAATATAATACAAAATAAATCGTAATACAATATGGTAAAATAAAATAAAATAAAATAAAAAATAAAATAATAAAATACAAAATAAATTGTAATATAGTATGGTAAAATAAAATAAAATAAAGTAAAACATAACAATAAAAAAAAATACAACAATAAAAATAAAAAATAAAATAAAAAAATAAAATAAAGCAATAAAAAGAAAAAAAACAAAACAAAACAAAACAAAACAAAATAAAATAAAATAAAATAAAATAAAATAAAATAAATAAAATAAAACAAAATAAAATAAAATAAAATCGTTTCCGTCTCTCGGCAGGGAAGGCGCAGCAGGAGATCCAGGAGGGTGAGCCCTGAAACCCCCGGGAATTCTGTCCCAGAAATTCCCCCGGAATTCCCGGAAACGTCCCCGGAAATGTCCTTGGAATTCCGGAAAATTCCCATGGAAATGTCCCTGGAAATTCACCCGGAAATGTGCCCGGAATTCCCAAAAATCTCCCTGGAATTCTCAAAAATCGCTGCAAAATCCCCCCAGAATTCCCAGAAATTTCTTTGGAATTCCCAGAAACTTCCCCAGAATTCCAGAAATTTCCTCAGAATTCCCAGAAATTTCCTCAGAATTCCAGAAATTTCCTCGGAATTCCCAGAAATTTCCTCAGAATTCCCAGAAATTTCCTCGGAATTCCCAGAAATTTCCTCAGAATTCTGGAAATTTCCCTGAAACTCCCAGAAATTTCCTCAGAATTCCTGAAATTTCCCCGGAGTTCCCCAAATTTTCCCAAAATTCCAGAAATGTCCCCGGAATTCCCAAAACTTCCCCAGAATTCCAGAAATTTCCCCAGAATTGCAGGAATTTCCTCGGATTTCCCAAAATCTCCCCGAATTCCCAAAATTTCCACGGAATTACCAAAAATCTTCCCAGAATTCCCAGAAATTCCCCCAAAATTCCCAAAATTTCCCCAGAATTTCCAGAAATTTCCCAGAATTCCAGAATTTTCCCACAAATTCACAGAAATTTCCCCAAGAATTCCAAAAATTTCCCCAGAATTCCCAGAAATCTCCCCAGAATTCCAGGAATTTCCCTGAAACTCCCAGAAATTTCCCCAAGAATTCCAAAAAATTCCCCAGAATTCCCGGAAAGTTCCCCAGAATTCCCAAAATTTCTGCAGAATTCCCAGAAATTCCCCCAAAATTCCCAAAATCTCCCCAGAATTCCCAAAATTCCCCCAGAATTCCCGGAAAGTTCCCTGAATTCCCAGAAATGTCCCCAGAATTCCCAAAAATTTCCCCAGAATTCCCAAAATCTCCCCAGAATTCCCAGAAATCTCCCCAGAATTCCCAAAAATTTCCCCAGAATTCCCAGAAATTTCCCTGGAATTCCCAGAAATCTCCTCAAAATTCCAGAATTTTCCCCCGAATTCCCAGAAATTTCCCCAGAATTCCCGGAAAGTTCCCCGGAATTCCAGGAATTTCCCTGAAACTCCCAGAAATTTCCCCAAGAATCCCAAAAAATTCCCCAGAATTCCCAGAAAGTTTCCCAGAATTCCCAGAAATTTCCCAGAATTCCCAGAAATTTCCCCGGAATTCCAGGAATTTCCCTGAAACTCCCAGAAATTTCCCCAAGAATTCCAAAAATTTCCCAAAATTCCCAAAATTTCCACAGAATTCCCAGAAATCTTCCCGAAGTCCGGAAATTTCCAAGGAATTCCCAGAAATTCCCCCAAAATCTCCCCAGAATTCCCAGAAATTTCCCAGAATTTTCCCGCAAATTCCCAGAATTTTCCCCAGAATTCCCAGAAATTTCCCTGGAATTCCCAAAATTTCCAAGGAATTCCCAGAAATCTCCTCAAAATTCCAGAATTTTCCCTCGAATTCCCAGAAATTTCCCCAGAATTGCAGGAATTTCCTCGGATTTCCCGAAATCTCCCCGGAATTCCCAAAAATTTCCCAGAATTCCCAGAATTTTCCCACAAATTCCCAGAAATTTCCCCAAGAATTCCAAAAATTTCCCCAGAATTCCCGGAAAGTTCCCCAGAATTCCCAAAATTTCCACGGAATTCCCAGAAATCTTCCCAGAAGTCCGGAAATTTCCCCAGAATTCCCAGAAATTCCCCCCAAAATTCCCAAAATCTCCCCAGAATTTCCAGAAATTTCCCAGAATTCCAGAATTTCTCCACGAATTCCCAGAAATTTCCCCGGAATTCCAGGAATTTCCCTGAAACTCCCAGAAATTTCATCAAGAATTCCAAAAATTTCCCCAGAATTCCCGGAAATTCCCCCAAAATTCCCAAAATCTCCCCAGAATTCCAGAAATTTCCCACAAATTCCCAGAAATTTCCCCAAGAATTCCAAAAATCTCCCCAGAATTCAAGAATTTTCCCGCGAATTCCCAGAAATTTCCCAGAATTCCCAGAAATTTCCCCAAGAATTCCAAAAATTTCCCCAGAATTCCAGAAATTTCCCTGGAATTCCCAAAATTTCCCCAGAATTCCCAGAAATTTCCCAGAATTCCCAGAAATTCCCCCAAAATCCCAAAATTCCCCCAGAATTCCCAGAAATTTCCCAGAATTCCCAGAAATTTCCCTGGAATTCCCAAAATTTTCCCACAAATTCCCAGAAATTTCCCCAAGAATTCCAAAAATTTTCACGGAATTACCAAAAATCTTCCCAGAATTCCCAGAAATTCCCCCAAAATTCCCAAATTTTCCCCAGAATTCCCGGAAAGTTCCTCAGAATTCCAGAATTTTCCCGCGAATTCCCAGAAATCTCCCCAAAATTCCCAAAATTTTCCCAGAATTCCCAGAAATTCCCCCAAAATTCCCAGAAATTTCCCCGGAAAATTCCGGAAAGTTCCTCCTCTGACCCCAAATTCCTTCCAGAGATCGAGGAGCTCAGGATGGAGCTGGGTAAGGGCCGCCACTAATTAATTAATCAATTAATTACCAACCGCTAATTAATTAGGAATCAGCCTCTAACCAATCAGTTATAAGCCCCCAATTAATTGTTTTTTGTCTTTAATTAGTCATTAGCGCTTAATTAATGATTTATTCGCCTCTAATGAGTGAGGTATTAGCCTCTAATTGGTTATTAGCCTCAAATTAATTAGATATTTGCCTCTAATTAATTAGTTGTTACCATCTAATTAGCTATTACTTTACAATTATTTGTCTCTAGTCACTTAGGTGTTTGTCTCTAATTAATTAGTTGTTGTTATTATTATAATTATTAGCTTTGAACTGATTGTTCATTCGATTGGGACTAATTATAAGCCCAAACCCAATTGTTTATTAGGCTAATTATTTATCATTCTTAGACTCTTGATTAATTACAAATTAATTCTTTGTTAGAGACTAATTATCCGGGAGATTAATTATCAGACTCACTCCAATTATTAGCTTTCCATCAACTGCTTATTATTTCATTGGAACTAATTATTTATTAGAATCTATTAATTAATTAATGATTTTGTTGTTGTTGTTCCGTTCTTTTCCAGAGGAGGAGACGGGAAAAATCCAGAAGGGTAAAAATTCCGAATCTTTGCTTTTTGAATTAATTAATTAGAGTAATTAATAGGTCTGGAATTAATTAATTAGAGTAATTAATTCCTCTGGATTAATTAATTAATTAATTAGAGTGATTCATTAATTCTAGAGGAAGAAATCTGGGATTATTTTGGGAAAAGGACACAAAAAAAAAAAAAAAAATTGGGATCGTTCCTACTAATTAAAAATTAATTTGGAGCCCAAATTAATTCTCCAATAATAATTTACTGTCTTGTTTTAATAAATGCTAATTAATTTTAAAAACAATCGTTTATTGGGATTAATATTCTATTTAATATTATTATGATGCACTAATTATTTGCTTTTTTAATACGTGCAGTAATTAATTATTGCTTTTATTATCTCTGACGTCACTAATTACCTCCGCATTAATTAATTATCCCCGATTTCCGCAGAGAGCCTGGAGATGGCGGCGAAAATCGGTGAGGGAACGCCGGGAATGCTGGGAAACCGGGGATTCTGGGAAATTGGGGGATTCGGGGAATTTGGGGAATTTGGGGAATTCTGGGAATTTGGGGAATTCTGGGAATTTGGGGAATTCTGGGAATTTGGGAATTCTGGGAATTTGAGCAATTGGGGAATTCGGGGAATTTTGGGCTCTGGGAAAACGTTTGGAGCTGAACTGAGGCTGCTTTGGGGGCAACAGGAACACCTGGGCCAGGTGACACAGGGGACACAGGTGTGACCCAGGTGTGACCCAGGTGTCACTCAGGTGTTGAGGGTGTCACTCAAATCGCACTCAGGTGTCACAGGTGTCACCCAGGTGACCCAGGTGTCACCCAGGTGCCACCCAGGTGTCGAGGGTGTCACTCAAATCGCACTCAGGTGTCACTCAGGTATCACCCAGGTGACCCAGGTGCAACTCAGGTGACCCAGGTGTAACTCAGGTGACCCAGGTGTCACCCAGGTGTCACTCAGGTATCACACAGGTGTCACCCAGGTGTCACCCAGGTGTCACTCAGGTGACCCAGGTGTCACCCAGGTGTCACTCAGGTATCACACAGGTGACCCAGGTGTCACTCAGGTGTCACAGGTGTCACCCAGGTGACCCAGGTTTCACCCAGGTGTCCCCCAGGTGACCCAGGTGTAACTCAGGTGACCCAGGTGTCACACAGGTGTCACACAGGTGTGACTCAGGTGACCCAGGTGTCACCCAGGTGTCACCCAGGTGACCCAGGTGTAACTCAGGTGACCCAGGTGTCACTCAGGTATCACACAGGTGACCCAGGTGTCACTCAGGTGTCACAGGTGTCACTCAGGTGTCACTCAGGTGTCACAGGTGTCCCACAGGTGACCCAGGTGTCACTCAGGTGTCACTCAGGTGTCACTCAGGTGTCTCTCAGGTGACCCAGGTGTCACCCAGGTGTCACTCAGGTGTCACTGAGGTGTCCCACAGGTGACCCAGGTGTCACTCAGGTGTCACTCAGGTGTCACTGAGGTGTCCCACAGGTGACCCAGGTGTCACTCAGGTGTCACTCAGGTGTCACAGGTGTCCCACAGGTGTCACAGGTGTCACTCAGGTGCAACTCAGGTGACCCAGGTGTCACTCAGGTGTCACCCAGGTGTGCCACACCTGTCCCCGGTGCCGGGCCGCACACCTACAGGCGTTCCGGGATTTCTCATTCCAGGGCAGCTCCAGGCCCAGCTGGGTGAGTGGGATTTATGCAAATGAGCCACAATGAGCGCTGATGAGCGCTAATTAACGGTAATTAACGGTAATTAGCGCCGCCTCCACACAGATTTCAGACGGGCTCAGAGCCACGCAGGTGAGTCCGGCACAAATCCTCGGTTTCCTTTTCCTTTTCCTTTTCCTTTTCCTTTTCCTTTTCCTTCCTCCTCCTCCTCCCCAGGTTCCCCACCCCCGGCTCTCCCTCGCTATACATTCATATATTACACATTTATTCATCTTTTATCGTGTTACATCACACGATATCACACGATATCGCACGATATCGCACGATATCACACGCTATCACACGCAATCAGATGATATTAATGTGGTATATCACACGATATCCCATGATATCACACGATATCGCACGATATCGCACGGTAATCGCATGATATCCCACGCTATCACACGCTATCAGATGATATTAATGTGGTATATCACACGATATCCCATGATATCACAGGCTATCACAGGCTATCATACGATATCGCACGATACCGCACGATATCGCACGATATCCCACGCTGACACGCTATCAAACGCTATCACACGCTATTAACGTGGTATATCACACGATATTCCCATTATATCACAGGCTATCACACGATATCACACGATATCCCACAAAATCACGTGATATCTAACGCTATCACACGCTATCACACGCTATCGCACGATATCGCACGGTATCGCATGATATCCCACGCTATCACACGCTATCAGATGATATTAACGTGGTATATCACACGATATTCCCATTATATCACAGGCTATCACACGATATCACACGCTATCGCACGATATCCCACACTGACACGCTATCAAACGCTATCACACGCTATTAACATGGTATCACACGATATCCCACAATATCACGTGATATCTAGCGCTATCACACGCTATCACACGATATTAACGTGGTATATCACACGATATCCCATGATATCACAGGCTATCACACGATATCACACGATATCGCACGATATCGCACGATATCCCACACTGACACGCTATCAAACGCTATCACACGCTATTAACATGGTATCACACGATATCCCACAATATCACGTGATATCTAGCGCTATCACACGCTATCACACGATATTAACGTGGTATATCACACGATATCCCATGATATCACAGGCTATCACACGATATCACACGATATCGCACGATATCGCACGATATCCCACACTGACACGCTATCAAACGCTATCACACGCTATTAACATGGTATCACACGATATCCCACAATATCACGTGATATCTAGCGCTATCACACGCTATCACACACTATCACACGCTATCACACGATATCGCACGATATCCCACACTGACACGCTATCAAACGCTATCACACGCTATTAACATGGTATCACACGATATCCCATGATATCACGTGATATCTAGCGCTATCACACGCTATCACACGCTATCACGTGCTATCACACGATATCAAATGATATCACACGATATCCCACGCTATCACACAATATCCCATGCTATCACGCAATATCACGTGCTATCACACAATTTCAAATGCTATCACACGCTATCAAATGCTACCACATGATATCAAATGCTATCACACGATATCCCACGATATCCCACGCTATCCCGTGATATCCCGCGCTATCACACGCTATCAAACGTTACCACACGCAATCATGCGCTATCACAATATCCCACGATATCAAACACCGTCACGTGACATCAAACGCTATCGCATGATATCATGTGCTATCAACCGCTATCCCACGATATCCCACGATATCCCACGCTATCACACGATATCAAATGATATCACACGATATCAAATTATATCACACGATATCACACGCTATCACACGATATCCCATGCTATCACACGCTATCACACGCTATCACACGATATCAAATGATATCACACGATATCACACGCTATCACACGATATCCCATGCTATCACACGATATCAAATGATATCACACGATATCACACGATATCACACGCTATCACACGATATCAAATGACATCACACGATATCACACGCTATCACACAATATCCCATGCTATCATGCAATATCACGCGCTATCACACGATTTCAAATGCTATCACATGCTATCAAATGCTACCACATGATATCAAATGCTATCACACGCTATCACACGATATCCCAGGATATCCCACGATATCCCATGATACCCCATGCTATCACACAATATCACACACTATCACACGATTTCAAATGCTATCACACGCTATCACGTGGCATCAGATGCTATCACACGATATCACACGCTATCACGATATCAAATGATATCACACACTATCACACGATATCCCACGATATCACATGATATCCCACGTTATCACACGATATCAAATGCTATCACACGATATCAAATGATATCAAACGCTATCACACGGTATCATGTGCTATCACAGGCTATCACACGCTATCCCGTGCTATTACAGGCTCTCACGCACTATCAAACGCTATCACAAATCCCCGGGCTCTCCCAGACTCCCAGGGGATCTCTCCCAGACCCCCAGGGGATCTCTCCCAGACCCCCAGGGGATCTCTCCCAGACCCCCAAGGGATCTCTCCCAGACCCCCCTGGGGATCTCTCCCAAACCCCCAGTGGATCTCTCCCAGTCTCCCCCAGACCCCCAGTCTCTCCCAGTCTCTCCCAGACCCCCAGTGGATCTCTCCCAGTCTCTCCCAGACCCCCAGTGGATCTCTCCCAGTTCTCTCCCAGACTCCCTGGGGATCTCTCCCAGTCTCTCCCAGACTCCCAAGGGATCTCTCCCAGTCTCCCCCAGATCCCCCGTCTCTCCCAGTCTCTCCCAGACTCCCAGGAGATCTCTCCCAGACTCCCAGGGGATCTCTCCCAGTCTCCCCCAGATCCTCCGTCTCTCCCAGTCTCTCCCAGTCTCTCCCAGACCCCCTGGGGTCTCTCCCAGTCTCCCCCAGTCTCTCCCAGTTCCCCACCCTCTCGCTCTCTCCCCGCCCCCGCAGTCTCCCTGACCCTGGACGAGCTCCGCCTCTCCCCGGCGCTGCAGCTCCAGGGCGGCTCCCGGCTGCTGCTGCTCCCCCCCGGCGGGGATCCCGCAGCCCCTCCGCCCCGCAGCGCCCTGGCCCTGGCCCTGCAGGGCTTCTCCTCCGGGAAGCATTACTGGGAGGTGGAGGTGGATCCGGCCGAGGGCTCTGCCTGGCAGCTGGGCGTGCTGAGCCAGGACACCCGCGATTCCCTCCGGCCCGAGGAGGGCGAGCCCATCGCGGAGGAGCGGGCGCCGGGGCTGGCGTGTTCCCGGGGGGAGCTGCGGCTGCTGCCGGCCGGGGAGCTGGGCGGGGGCTGCTGCCGCCTGCTCGGGGTGCTGCTGGACCAGGAGAGCCGCCTCCTCTCCTTCTTCGACGCCGAAGGGAAGCGGCGGCTGGGATCGGTGCCCTTGGAGCTCTCCGGGAATCTCTACCCGTTCTTCAAGCTGGGCTCGGCCGGCAGCCGGCTGGGGATCCGCCCCGTGGGGGTGTGAGGAGCCGGGAGGGGCCTCGGGGGGTTCTCAGTTCCGAAGATTAAATTTCCTTTCGAAATATTCCGATTGTCGGCGGTTTGTTATCGGGTTATCGCCTAGCCCTGACTCGAATTGCCATTTCAAAATCCAAGTTATTGCCATGTTAATAGTCCGTTGATCCCCTACGCCTAGCCCCAAACCTAACCCAAATTCTCATTTAAATATTCGAATTATTGACATGCTAATACTCCAGTTATCCTGCAACCCTAACCCTGAACTGAACCCAAATTCCCGATTAAATATTCAAACTATTACCATTTTAATATTCCAATTATCCCCTAACCCAACCCCCCACCAAATTCCTATTTAAATACTCAAATCATTTCCGTTTCAATATCCCAAATATTGAATTCCCTAACCCAAATTCCAATTCAAGGATTCAAATTATTTCAATTTTAATATTCCAAATATTCCCTAACTCCAGGCAGCTGAGGCATCTGGCAGGAGCCAGGAGGGAACTGCCCACGAGACCTTTCTCCCCTCACGTTTCCCTCCATTTTCCCCCTCACGTTTCCCGCTCTTTTTGCCCCTCATGTTTCCCTCCATTTTCCCCCTCACACTTCCCGCCCTTTCCCCCTCACATTTCCCACTCTTTTTCCCTCCCGTTTCCCGCTCTTTTCCCCCCTCACGTTTCCCGCTCTTTCTTCCCTCATATTTCCCAAACTTTTATCCCCTCACATTTTCCGCCCTTTTTCCCCTCACGTTTCACACCATTTTTCCCCTCATGTTTCCTGCCCTTTTCTCCTCTCATGTTCCCCACCATTTTCTCCCCTCATGTACTCCTCCATTTTTCCCCTCACATTTCCCACCCTTTTCTCCCCTCACGTTTCCTACTCTTTTCTCCCCTCACGTTCCCCATCCTTTTTCTCCCCCTCACGTTTCCCTCCCTTTTCTCCCCTCACATTTCCCCACCATTTTCTCCCCTCATGTTCCCCACCATTTTCTCCCCTCACGTTTCCCCACCATTTTGTTCCCCTCACGTGTCCCACACTTTTCTCCCCTCACGTTTCCCGCCCTTTTTCTCCCTCACGTGTCCCGCACTTTTCTCCCCTCACATTTTCCGCCCTTTTTCCCTCTCACGTTCCCCACCATTTTCTCCCCTCATGTACTCCTCCATTTTTCCCCTCACATTTCCCACCCTTTTCTCCCCTCACGTTTCCCGCCCTTTTCCCCCTCACGTTCCCCGCCCTTTTCCTCCCCTCACGTTTCCTGCACTTTTCTCCCTCACTTTTCCCTCACTTTTTCCCCTCATGTTTCCCGCCCTTTTCCCCCTCACATTTCCCACCCTTTTTTCCCCTCACATTTCCCTCACTTTTTCCCTTCATGTTTCCCGCCCTTTTCCCCCTCACATTCCCCATCATTTTCGCCCCTCACATTTCCCGCCCTTTTCCCCCTCACATTTCCCCATAATTTTCGCCCCTCACATTTCCCGCCCTTTTCCTCCCCTCACGTTTCCCGCCCTTTTTCTCCCCTCACGTTCCCCACCATTTTCTCAGGTGAGCCCCAGACACCCACTCCTGAGACACACTCGCACTATCCCTCCACGCTCTCTCTGCCCTCTGCCCACCCTGCCAGGGCGGTTCCTCCTCGGAAACAACCCCGGGCTCCTTCCCCCTCCGGAGTGAGGAACATTTCTGTGCCACCTCCAAGATGTCCTGCAGCATCTCGCCGGTTTTGGAGGCAGGAGAGCTGAGCACCATCACCTCCAGCACGGTGTCCATGGCACGCAGGGTCTGCCAGGATGGCAGAGAAGGAAGGGTTGTGGTTCTGCTCTCCCTCCCAGCCCCAGGAGAGTGATCTGAACTCCCAGGGGTGAGGGCAGGGAACCAGGAGCTGCTGGATGTGGTGGGAAAAACCCACCCGGGAGCCCCGAAATCCCTTCGGGGCCTCTCAAAACGCAGCCGGGACCTCCCCAAACCCCTTGGGACCTCCCAAAATCCAACCGGAACCCCCCAAATCCCTTCAGGACGTCCCAAGTCGAACCCAGGACCACCCAAAATTCCCTTGGGACTTCACAAAAATCCCCTCGGGACCCCTCAAATTCTCCTCAGGACCTCCCAAAACACAGCCGGGACTTCCCAAAACGAACCCGGAACCATCCAAAATCCCCTCGGGATCCCCAAAATCCCTTCAGGACCTCTCAAAACGCACCTGGGATCGGCAAAATCCCCTCGGGATCTTTCAAAATCCCCTCGGGACCCCCCCAAAACGCACCCGCGACTCCCAAAATCCTCTCGGCATCTCCCAAAATGCACCCGAAACCGCCCAAAAATCCCCTTGAGACCTCACAAAATCCGCCCGGATCCCCTAAAACGTACCCGGGACCCCCCAAAATCCCCTCGGGACCTCCCAAAACGCACCCGGGACCCCCCAAAATCCCCTCAGGACCCCCCAGAATCCCCTCGGGACCCCCCAAAATTCCCTTCCCGAGGTCCCCAAATCGCCCCCTCTTCCCGGGGCCCGTGGCCTCTCCCTAATTTATGCAAACCCCGCCCCCCGTGCGCGAGCGCAGCCTCCCAACACGGAGCGGGAGGGGGCGTGGCTAAAGCGAGGGCGCGGACTATGGAAGGGGCGTGGTCCCCGGAGGGGCGTGGCCACGCTGGCGGCGTCGCCTGGCAACGGCGCGCGGCGCGGGGTCCTCCCCCCCGGTAGGCGGCGCTACCCGTCGTGCCCCGCGCGGAGGGAGCGGAGGAGCCGCGGTAAAATGGCGGCGGGGCCCGGGCCGGGGGTCGGGGGGATCCGGGGCGGTTTTGAGAGCTCCGGGGCGGGTTTGGGGTCTGGCCGGGGGTCGTGAGGGGGAGCCCGGGGTGGGCAGAGGGGAGAGGCCGCGGTCGGCGGTGGTTCGGGCCGGGAACGGCGGGGTTGAGGGGGCGGGGGGAGATCGGGGAGGGGGGCGTGAGGGGAGGAGAGGAGTGAGGGGCTCTGAGGGGGATGGGGGGGGGCTGGGGTGGGAATTGGGGATTTGGGGAAGAAAATCGGGGATTTGGGGAAGAAAATCGGGGATTTAGGATGGGAATTGGGGATTTGGGGAAGAAAATCGGGGATTTGGGGTGGGAATTGGGGATTTGGGGAAGAAAATCGGAGATTTGGGGTGGGAATTGGGGATTTGGGGAAGAAAATCGGGGATTTGGGGTGGGAATTGGGGATTTGGGGAAGAAAATCGGGGATTTGGGGTGGGAATTGGGGATTTGGGAAGAAAATCGGGAATTTGGGGTGGGAATTGGGGATTTGGGGCCAAAAATTGGGGATTTGGGTCTGAAAGTCGGGGGTTTGGGGTGGGAATTGCGGATTTTGGGTGGGAATTGGGGATTTGGGGTGGGAATTGGGGACTTGGGGTGGGAACTGGGGATTTGGGGCCAAAAATTGAGGATTTGGGGTGGGAATTAAGGGATTTGGGGCCAAAAATTGGGGATTTGGGTCTGAAACTCGGGATTTGGGTGGGAATTGAGGGTTTGGGGCCGAAAATCGGGGATTTGGGGTGGGAATTGAGGGTTTGGGGCCGAAAATCGGGGATTTGGGGTGGGAATTGAGGGTTTGGGGCCGAAAATCGGGGATTTGGGTGGGAATTGAGGGTTTGGGGCCGAAAATCGGGGATTTGGGATTTTGGGATGGCAGAGGGGGGATTTGGGGTGCAGGGCAGGAGGTTTGGGCAGGAAATGAAGGATTTGGGGTTTTGGGGTTCAAAAAAAGGCAAATTTGGGAGGCAGAGCTGGGATTTGGGGTCAGGAACGGGGGAATTTTGGGGCCGCAAGGGGAGGATTTGGGATTTTGGGGGCTTCTGGAAGGAGTTTTTTGGGGGGGAAAAAGGGAGGATTTGGATACCGGGGAGGGAAATGAAGGATTTTTCGGGATTTGGGGTTTTTGGGTTCAAAAAAGGCAGATTTGGATGCAGGGGTGGGGTTTGGGGAGGAATTTTTGGGGACAGGAGAAGAGGTTTGGGATGTGGGGAGGATTTTTGGGGGAAAAAAAAGGGGAATTTGGGGCACAGGGAGGGGATTTGAGGGCGGGAATCGAGGGGTTTGGGTAAAAGTGGGGGGCTGAGGTGGGATTTTGGGGATTTGGGGATTTTTTTGGGGGTTTTTGGGGTGGGATCAGGGGGATTTGGGGGGGGGTTGGGTCAGGGAGGAGAATTTTGGGGCAGGGATTGGGGGATTGAGAGTGGAAAGGGGGGGTCGGGAAAAGGATTTGGGGTGGAAAAAAGGGGAAAAAGTGGGAGAAATGGGGAAAAAACGGGAAAAAAAAGGAAAAAAGGGGAAGAAAAAAATGGGGGAAAAAAGGGGGGAAATGGGAAAAAAACAGAGAAAAGGGAAAAAGGAGAAAAAGGGGGAAATGGGGGAAAAGGAGAGGAAAAAGGGAAAAAGGAGGGGAAAAAGGAAGTGAAAGGGAGAAGATGGAAAAAAAGGAGGAAGAAAAA
>WQNJ02000209.1:0-2500 GCA_016584745.2 Phylloscopus trochilus trochilus
TCGCAAGCCCAAAGGAGAAGGAAAAAGACGCCGCCCCGCCGCCGCCGCCCCCTCTTCTCCTTCTCCACGCCGAACCCCCGGGCGAGCCCGCCAATCCCCCATCGGCGCCCGCGCGCCCAGGGGAAGACGGGAGAGGGAGGGAGGAGAAGGAGGGAGAGAGCGACGACGCCGAGACGGACGCGCGGCCCCATCCCGGAGACGACGGCCGAACCGAAAAAGGACGCCCTCGGCAGAGACGGCCCCGAACGGGGTTCAAAAACCGGCCGGGCGGCCCGGCCGCGCGGCGGCCTCGACGGGGAAGAGAGAGCGAGAGAGCGCGGCGACGGCGCCCCTCGGCGCGCGCGCGCCCGAGACGACCGCGGAGAGAGGCCGGGGACGGGAAGGGGGACGGGGGGCCGCCCCCCGAGCCCGGCGCTCCCCCCCGTGGCTCGCGCGCGCGGCAGCACGGCACGGTCCCGCCCCGCGCGGTACCCACCCGCAGACAGCCGCCCGCACGGGGGGGGAGCCCCGGGGGGCGAGGCCCGCGCCTCGCCCCCCCCATTCTCGCCCCTTTTTTCTCTCTCTCCGGGCCCCCTCGGCGCCGCGTCCGCGACGCCGTCTAGACTTCTCGCTCTCTTCCCCGGCCGCCGCGCCGCCGAGCACCGCGGCGCGGCCCCCGGTCGAGGACGAGCTCCGCCCCTGCGGCTCGCTCCGGGAGCGGGGAGCTACGGAGCGCTCCCCGAGTCTGCATTTAAGGGGACGAAGGCCCTTTGGCGCGGCGCTCCGACCGACGCGGGACGGAACGGACGGACCGCGCGACACGACCGACGGCCGCCGGGCCCCGCGGGGCGAGGACGGGGGACCGAGGCCGCCGAGGAAAACCGCTTCCCTCGCCGACCCGCGGCGCCACCGCCCTTCCCCCCTCCGGGGCACCGGCCGACCGCCGCCCGCGCTCGCTAGACCGCCCGCCCGCCCGCCGCCGGGCGACCGCGGCTTACGACGGGCCTGCGAGAAAACCCCCAGCCGCGCCGCCGGGGTGACCCCCCCGGACGGCGATTGATCGTCACGCGACGCTCAGACAGGCGTAGCCCCGGGAGGAACCCGGGGCCGCAAGTGCGTTCGAAGTGTCGATGATCAATGTGTCCTGCAATTCACATTAATTCTCGCAGCTAGCTGCGTTCTTCATCGACGCACGAGCCGAGTGATCCACCGCTAAGAGTTGTCTGGCTTTCGGCACCGACTCCGCGCGCGCGGAGGGGCCGGGACCGCTCGCGTGGAACGGCCCCCTTTTTTGCTCGGCGAGGACGCGCCTCGCCTGCGACCGTACGAGCACACACACAAACGACCGTGAGGAGGCGGAGGGGAAAAAAAAATTAACCCCACGCAACGCTCCGAAGGCCGGCAAAGGTGAAGCCGGGGGGGCACGCACCCCCGACCGCCTCCCCCCGCGAGGGGAGGCGCCGGCCTCGCATGCCGTCCTTCGGAGGCGGCCCAGGCGCCCGGGCTCGGCCCGGTCTCCGCGCGGAGAGAGCCGCGCGGCGCGCGCCGGACCGCGGGGGGAGACGGCCCGCCCGGCCTCTCTGACGGGAACGACGCACGCGCGCCACCGGGGGAGCCGGGGGCGCGACCGTCGGCCCCCGCCCCGCGACTCGCTTTCCCTCGACCGCGCCGCGGACGCCCGCGGAGCGACGCCGCACCGCCGTCGCGGCCGGCCCTTCTCTCTCTCTCTGCCTCTGGCTCTTCCCCAGCGGCCTCGCAACGCCCGAGACGACCCGCGGCGACGAACCGCCTCGCCGACGCGACCCCGCGCGGGACCGCTCCCGCCGGAAGGCTTAGCGTCTGACGGCCGCAGCCCCGCCACCGGCGCCGGAGGCGGACGCCACCGAGTCCCGAGCCGGCATCGCGAGCGCCCGAGGCCTGCCGGGCGGCAGACCCACCGCCCCTGCGGCCGCACTCCCGAGACCGCCGCCGCCTCTTCGCACCATCCGGGCCCCCTTGCCAACGAGCACGCGCCCGGTGGAGGGCTCTGACGGCGCTGAGCCGGGGGGCAACGCCCGCTCTCCTCGCTTCCGCTCAGAGACCGGGACGGGGAGCGCCCCCGCGGCCGCGCCGCAGGCCCGTCCGTTCGGCCCACACGCGGCCCGGGAGGGGAGACGGGGAAGCGACGGGCGGGGCTCGGGCCGGGACCGCCACAGGCGACGGCAGGCGCCTCCCGGCCGACCACCCCCCGAGGGGGACACCCGTCGAGCGGCGACGCCGCCGCTCGGCACGGGGTCGGCCGCACTCGTCGGCATCCAGCGACGGAGGGAACCGCAGAGCGCTCGACCCGGGCGGGCCGGCGATCGAGGCGGAGACGGCCGGCGGACGGCGCCGCCGCCGCGGCGCCTTCGGGGAAGAAAGGCCGTCGAGGGGAGAGAGAGGAGAGAGAGAGGAAAGGCGCGGCCGCGCCCGGCGCGGCGCCGCGCGCGGACGGACCGCGACGGCGGCCGAGGAGAAAAAGCGAGAGCGCGGGCGGGCCCCG
>WQNJ02000209.1:7500-17500 GCA_016584745.2 Phylloscopus trochilus trochilus
CCCGCCTCGCGGCGATCGGCTTTCCCTCCGGAAAAAAGCCGGGGGACGGCAAAAAAAAAAAAAAGCACACAGCGCGCATCGCACGACCCCGTGCTAAGCCACGGGGGTCGCGGGCCAGGTGGGGGGGGGAGAAAACGAGGCTCGCGCCTCTCTCTCGCTCGCTTTTCCTCTTCTCCCCCCTTTCTCCCAACCACATCTCGTTCTCCCTTCAAGCTCGCCTTCAACGGGGCCCGCGACCCTTCGGTCGGCGCTCGCTTCCACAGTGCCGCGGCTTAGGGCCACGAGAGAAAAAAATAAAAAAATACAAGGGCCAGGCAAGGCAGCCCCCACTCTGCCCGCACGCCCAGAGAAAAAAAAAAAGCGGACCCGCTCGGAAGAACCCAAGCCCCACCGGCAACCACAGCAGCCGGGGCAGGCCAGACACCACGGGCCGCCCGCGGCAGAGCGGCTCGATCGCGCCGGTCACGACCGACGGAAGGGCGAGGCGCCGCCGCCTCGCCCGCCACATCTCCCCGGGGCTCTCTGTCGGGTTCGGGTCCGTCCGCACGCCAAGGCGAGCCGGCCACCGCGGCCGGCCGCCGGCCCGCGCCACATCCCGGCCCGCTACGCGGGTCCCCGGCTTAAGGCCGAGGAAGGGGGACGACTCGACAACGACACGCGGCGGGCGGGGGGAAAAGAACGGGGTGCCGCCACCCCGCCCCACCCACACCGCTCTCATCGGGCGGCTCCCGTCACCGAGCCCCTCGAGCATCAACCGGGCCGCAGGCCGAGGCAAGGCCGCGCGCCCCACGGGAGCGTCCCCGCAGCACTTCCGACACGGAACACCCCACGCTGGCCAACGAAAGTCGGGAGGAGCGGGGAACGGGGCGCCGCCACCTCGGCCGACCGGGCCCGTCCTCGGGGCTCTCGGGAAAGGCCGGGGAAAGCCTCAGCGGCAGTCTCTCGACGGGGCCCAGAGCCCCGGCCACGCACACCCTTCTCGCTCTCTTTCTCGCGGGCCGCCGGCCGCCTGCACCGGACGGACCCCGCGGAAAAAAAAACACGCCCGGCAGAGCGGGCCCCGGCTTAAGGCCGAGCGCAAAGAAGGGCGAAGAGGCGCCGCCGCCTCACCGACCGCCACATCCCCGGAGGGACGCGGGGGCCCTCGCCCTTCGCGAAGCCGGCAGGCACGCCAAGCCGGGCCGGAGCGGGACGCGCTCGCGGCTTGCCCTCCACCACGCCACCACCACTGCACCCAGTCCTGGCTGGGCGAGACGGGAACCCGGGACAGAGCCACGCGACTCGTCCCGCGCGTGCCGCAGACGGCACGCGCTCTCGGACACAGGCACGGGACCAGCCTGCGGGGATGCGGCCCGTCAGTCACGCTCCCGTAATACGGACAGACGAGTCCAAGGCTGCGGGGGCCCCCAAGAGAACGACTCGATGGCGACCGCGGCGGCGCACCGGCGCGCGCCGCCTCCTACGGTGACGTAACCGGAGGCGACCGACAACAGCGACCCCTCGGTGAACTTCCGGGAGAACCGGGGAGAACAGGTCTACCCACGGCCCCGCCGAAATTTGCCTAAGTCCCGCCGGAGCGGGGTAGACCTGTTGGCCCCGTGACCGCCCGCCGCCACAGCGCCCCACCGGCGCCTGCGGCGGCGGAACGGCGGACTCCGCCGGCCCCGGAGCGGGGTAGACCTGTTGGCCCCGTGACCGCCCGCCGCCACAGCGCCCCACCGGCGCCTGCGGCGGCGGAACGGCGGACTCCGCCGGCCCCGGAGCGGGGTAGACCTGTTGGCCCCGTGACCGCCCGCCGCCACAGCGCCCCACCGGCGCCTGCGGCGGCGGAACGGCGGACTCCGCCGGCCCCGGAGCGGGGTAGACCTGTTCGCCCCGTGACTGACGCCTCCGGGTACGGCTAATGGCAGCGGCCGGCCCCGGGACTGGCTAGACAAGGCATGCCGCTACCGTCCCGGGACCGGGAGAAGCCCAGAGCCCCGTAGGGCTTCGGAGCCGGATGGCTCTAGCAGCCCTGTCCCGCCCGATCGACCCTCTTTCGAGATCAGGAAGTATTTTAAACAAACAGCCCACCACTTTTTTTTTTTTTTTTTTTTTTTTTTTTTTTTTTTATGTTGTTGTTGCTGGGTTTCTTAGCCTCGCCGGCTCCGGCTGCGCTCCGCCCCGCCCCGCCCCGCCTACCTACCCACCCACCGACCCACCCACCCACTGACGGAGGCCGCGGCGGGGCGGCCGGCGAGCGGGCGGGTAGCCGCTCGGAGGTCGGTCCCTTCACGGTCCGCAGAGGTCTTCGGCTCTCGGAGCACGCCTGGGGGGCCGCGGAGCCTCTGCGCCGAGGCGGGGCGGCCAGGTCTACCCAGGGCTGAACGCGCCGGCGCTAAGTGCGGCCGCGGCGGCCAGGTCTACCCAGAGGTCGAAACACCAAGTCCCGCCGGAGCGGGGTAGACCTGTTGGCCCCGTGACCGCCCGCCGCCACAGCGCCCCACCGGCGCCTGCGGCGGCGGAACGGCGGACTCCGCCGGCCCCGGAGCGGGGTAGACCTGTTCGCCCCGTGACCGCCCGCCGCCGCAGCGCCCCGCCGACGTGTCCGGCTACGGCTGATGGCTGCGGCCGGCCCCGGGACTGGCTAGACAAGGCATGGCGCTACCGTCCCGGGACCGGGAGAAGCCCCGAGCCCCGTAGGGCTTCGAAGCCGGATGGCTCTAGCAGCCCTGTCCCGCCCGATCGACCCTCTTTCGAGATCAGGAAGTATTTTAAACAAACAGCCCACCACTTTTTTTTTTTTTTTTTTTTTTTTTTTTTTTTTTTTTTATGTTGTTGTTGCTGGGTTTCTTAGCCTCGCCGGCTCCGGCTGCGCTCCGCCCCGCCCCGCCCCGCCTACCTACCCACCCACCGACCCACCCACCCACTGACGGAGGCCGCGGCGGGGCGGCCGGCGAGCGGGTAGCCGCTCGGAGGTCGGTCCCTTCACGGTCCGCAGAGGTCTTCGGCTCTCGAAGCACGCCTGGGGGGCCGCGGAGCCTCGGCGCCGAGGCGAGGCGGCCAGGTCTACCCAGGGCTGAACGCGCCAGCGCTAAGTTCGGCCGCGGCGGCCAGGTCTACCCAGCGGTCGAAACACCAAGTCCCGCCGGAGCGGGGTAGACCTGTTGGCCCCGTGACCGCCCGCCGCCACAGCGCCCCGCCGACGTGTCCGGCTACGGCTGATGGCTGCGGCCGGCCCCGGGGCTGGCTAGACAAGGCATGCCGCTACCGTCCCGGGACCGTGAGAAGCCCCGAGCCCCGTAGGGCCTCGGAGCCGGATGGCTTCTAGCAGCCCTGTCCCGCCCGATCGACCCTCTTTCGAGACCACGACGTATTTTCAACAAACAGCTCCGCCCACCTTTTTTTTTTTTTTTTTTTTAGTTTTTTGGGGGTTTTTTTGTTTTTGTTTTTTCTTTTTTTTTTTTTTTTTTTTTTTGTGGGCTTTTTTTTGGTTTTTTTTTTTTGGGGGCGGGGGGTTGCCCCCCTCTGAAAGAATGACTTTACTAATTGCTTGGAAGAAGGATCTTTTCCAGGAAAAAATACTCCTGGCACACTTTTATTTGTTTTCCGTTTGCTCCCGGTCCACTTCCAGCCGAGCTAATCGGCACCTTGTGCCCTTCAATCGGCCTGCTGACACACCGAACCGTGGCGACGGTGTCGCCACGCCCGACCCCCCCCAAAAGAGAACCTTCGGGTGGACGGCGGGGAGGGGACGCCCGTCCAGGCGGCGGCGGTCCGGGGACCATGGCGCCGGCCCCGGGGCGCGCCTCGCCTTGTCCCGTCCGGCTCCGCGCCGCTCCGCCCCGCCCACCTACCCGCCCACCCAGCGACGGAGGCCGCGGCGGGGCGGCCGGCGAGCGGGCGGGTAGCCGCTCGGAGGTCGGTCCCTTCACGGTCCGCAGAGGTCTTCGGCTCTCGGAGCACGCCTGGGGGGCCGCGGAGCCTCGGCGCCGAGGCGGGGCGGCCAGGTCTACCCAGGGCTGAACGCGCCGGCGCTAAGTGCGGCCGCGGCGGCCAGGTCTACCCAGCGGTCGAAACACCAAGTCCCGCCGGAGCGGGGTAGACCTGTTGGCCCCGTGACCGCCCGCCGCCACAGCGCCCCACCGGCGCCTGCGGCGGCGGAACGGCGGACTCCGCCGGCCCCGGAGCGGGGTAGACCTGTTCGCCCCGTGACCGGCCGCCGCCGCAGCGCCCCTCCGACGTGTCCGGCTACGGCTGATGGCTGCGGCCGGCCCCGGGGCTGGCTAGACAAGGCATGGCGCTACCGTCCCGGGACCGGGAGAAGCCCCGAGCCCCGTAGGGCTTCGGAGCCGGATGGCTTCTAGCAGCCCTGTCCCGCCCGATCGACCCTCTTTCGAGATCAGGAAGTATTTTAAACAAACAGCCCATCACTTTTTTTTTTTTTTTTTTTATGTTGTTGTTGCTGGGTTTCTGAGCCTCGCCGGCTCCGGCTCCGCTCCGCCCCGCCCCGCCCCGCCCCGCTCCGCCTACCTACCCACCCACCCACCCACCCACCCACCCACTGACGGAGGCCGCGGCGGGGCGGCCGGCGAGCGGGTAGCCGCTCGGAGGTCGGTCCCTTCACGGTCCGCAGAGGTCTTCGGCTCTCGGAGCACGCCTGGGGGGCCGCGGAGCCTCGGCGCCGAGGCGAGGCGGCCAGGTCTACCCAGGGCTGAACGCGCCAGCGCTAAGTGCGGCCGCGGCGGCCAGGTCTACCCAGCGGTGGAAACACCAAGTCCCGCCGGAGCGGGGTAGACCTGTTCGCCCCGTGACCGCCCGCCGCCACAGCGCCCCGCCGACGTGTCCGGCTACGGCTGATGGCTGCGGCCGGCCCCGGGGCTGGCTAGACAAGGCATGGCGCTACCGTCCCGGGACCGTGAGAAGCCCCGAGCCCCGTAGGGCCTCGGAGCCGGATGGCTTCTAGCAGCCCTGTCCCGCCCGATCGACCCTCTTTCGAGACCACGACGTATTTTCAACAAACAGCTCCGCCCACCTTTTTTTTTTTTTTTAGGTGTTTTTTTTTTTTTTTTTTTTGTGGGCTTTTTTTTGGTTTTGTTTTTTTTTTTTTTGGGGCGGGGGGTTGCCCCCCTCTGAAAGAATGACTTTACTAATTGCTTGGAAGAAGGATCTTTTCCAGGAAAAAATACTCCTGGCACACTTTTATTTGTTTTCCGTTTGCTCCCCGTCCACTTCCAGCCGAGCTAATCGGCACCTTGTTCCCTTCAATCGGCCTGCTGACACACCGAACCGTGGCGACGGTGTCGCCACGCCCGACCCCCCCCAAAAGAGAACCTTCGGGTGGACGGCGGGGAGGGGACGCCCGTCCAGGCGGCGGCGGTCCGGGGACCATGGCGCCGGCCCCGGGGCGCGCCTCGCCTCGTCCCGTCCGGCTCCGCGCCGCTCCGCCCCGCCCACCTACCCGCCCACCCAGCGACGGAGGCCGCGGCGGGGCGGCCGGCGAGCGGGCGGGCAGCCGCTCGGAGGTCGGTCCCTTCACGGTCCGCAGAGGTCTTCGGCTCTCGGAGCACGCCTGGAGGGCCGCGGAGCCTCGGCGCCGAGGCGGGGCGGCCAGGTCTACCCAGGGCTGAACGCGCCGGCGCCAAGTGCGCTCGCGGCGGCCAGGTCTACCCAGAGGTCGAAACACCAAGTCCCGCCGGAGCGGGGTAGACCTGTTGGCCCCGTGACCGCCCGCCGCCACAGCGCCCCTCCGACGTCTCCGGCTACGGCTGATGGCTGCGGCCGGCCACGGGGCTGGCTAAACAAGGCATGCCGCTACCGTCCCGGGACCGTGAGAAGCCCCGAGCCCCGTAGGGCCTCGGAGCCGGATGGCTCTAGCAGCCCTGTCCCGCCCGATCGACCCTCCTTCGAGACCACGACGTATTTTCCACAAACAGCTCCCCCCATGTTTTTGTTTTGTTTTGTTTGGGTTGGTTTTTTTGTGGGTTTTTTTGTGGGTTGTTTTTTTTTTTTTTTTTTTTTTTTTTAGGTTTTTTGGGGGTTTTTTTGAGGTTTTCGTTTTTATTTTTTTTAATTCCCACACCCCCCCCCCCCCCCCGAAAGAATGACTCTACTTCTTGCTTGGAAGAAGGATCTTTTCCAGGAAAAAATACTCCTGGCACACTTTATTTGCTTTCCGTTTGCTCCCCGTCCACTTCCAGCCGAGCTAATCGGCACCTTGTGCCCTGCAATCGGCCTGCTGACACACCGAACCGTGGCGACGGTGTCGCCACGCCCGACCCCCCCCAAAAGAGAACCTTCGGGTGGACGGCGGGGAGGGGACGCCCGTCCAGGCGGCGGCGGTCCGGGGACCATGGCGCCGGCCCCGGGGCGCGTCCCGCCTCGTCCCGTCCGGCTCCGCGCCGCTCCGCCCCGCCCACCTACCCGCCCACCCAGCGACGGAGGCCGCGGCGGGGCGGCGGGCGAGCGGGCAGCCGCTCGGAGGTCGGTCCCTTCACGGTCCGCAGAAGGCTTCGGCTCTCGGAGCACGCCTGGGGGGCCGCGGGGCCTCGGCGCCAAGGCGCCCGGGGCCGGCACGAAGCCGCCGGCCGGCCCTCTGCCCGCGTTCACACAAGAGAGACAGACACAGTGACGCACACCCCCGCTCCACACACGGACGTCTCTCAGAGCGCCACACACACCCCGGCGCAGCCGCACACGTGTGCGCGCACACACATAACACGCGTGCTCCCCCCTGCCCGCTCACCCCGCCCGCGGCCCTGCCCTCCAGTCTGTCGCGGCCGCCGCGCGAGGCTTGGGGGCGCCCCGCCCTTTGGCATCAGCCTCCCCGGCCCCGCCTTCGGGCTTCTCCCGCCCCCGCCCAGCGAGGGTTGGGGGCGCCCGGCCCGCTAGCGCCTGCCTCCCCGGCACCGCCTCCGGGCTTCTTCTGCCCCCGCCCAGGCTGTCGGCGGCGGCGGCGGCAGGGCAAGGAGCAGGCCGAGGCCGAGGCGGCCAGGGTCTTCGGCGAGCAGGCCGAGAGAAGTCGGCCGCCTTCCACGTCCCGGCGTTCGCGGGGGGGGGGGAGGAGCAGGTGCGAGCAGCTGTGTGCGCAGCTGCGTATGAAGGCAGGCGGGCAGGCCAGCGGGCCGGCGGACCGGTCGGGGATAGCAGGTCTGCCCCAGGGTCTGAGCAGCAAGTCCGGCGGCGGCGGCGGCCAGGTCTACCCAGGGTCTAAGCAGCAGGTGTGGCGGCGGCGGCCAGGTCTACCCCAGGCTTGACCTGCCGGCACTAAGTGCGACCGCGGCGGCCAGGTCTACCCAGGGTCTGAGCAGCAGGACCGGCGGCGGCGGCCAGGTCTACCCAGGGTCTGAGCAGCCGGTCCGGCGGCGGCGGCCAGGTCTACCCAGGGTCTGAGCAGCAGGACCGGCGGCGGCGGCCAGGTCTACCCCAGGCTTTGACCAGCGGGTCCGGCGGCGGCGGCCAGGTCTACCCAGGGTCTGAGCAGCCGGTCCGGCGGCGGCCAGGTCTACCCCAGGCTTTGACCAGCGGGTCCGGCGGCGGCGGCCAGGTCTACCCAGGGTCTAAGCAGCCGGTCCGGCGGCGGCCAGGTCTACCCCAGGCTTTGACCAGCGGGTCCGGCGGCGGCGGCCAGGTCTACCCAGGGTCTGAGCAGCCGGTCCGGCGGCGGCGGCCAGGTCTACCCAGGGTCTAAGCACCGCGTCCGGCGGAGGCGGCCAGGTCGACCCAGGCTCTCGGCACCGGGACCTAAGTGTAGCCAAAGGCGGAGATCACGTCTACCCAGCGGCTTTGGCGACCGGGGGCGGAGGCCGAAGGAGAAGAGGTCTTCCTGCTTTCCCCTCGGCGGGCGACAGGGGGCGGACGAGACCACCCGGCCCACGCAGCACCCGCCAGGACGGCAGGGGGCGCCGCGGGACGGGACGGGACGGGACGGGACGGGACGGGACGGGACGGTGACGGTGACGGGGCGCCGCGCGCGCTCCTCTCTGTAGCCCCCTGAGCGCCGGCCGGCCCCGCCCCGCCCCGCCCACCCACCCACCCACCCGGCCGCCGGCCCCCCCGCCCACTGACAGAGGCCGCGGTGGGGCGGGCGGCGAGCGAGCAGCCGCTTTCAGGTCGGTCCCTTCACGGTCCGCAGAAGGCTTCGGCTCTCGGAGCACGCCTGGGGGGCCGCGGGGCCTCGGCGCCAGGGCGCCCGGGGCCGGCACGAAGCTGCCGGCCGGCCCTCTGCCCGCGTTCACACAGAGAGAGTCAGACACAGTGACGCACACCCCCGCTCCACACACGGACGTCTCTCAGAGCGCCACGCACACCCGAGCACAGCCACACACGTGCGCATGCACACACATAACACGCGTGCTCCCGCCTGCCCGCTCACCCCGTCCCCTGCCCCTGCCCTCTAGTCTGTCGCGGCTGCCGCGCGAGGCTAGGGGGCGCCCCGTCCGCTAGCGCCAGCCTCCCCGGCACCGCCTCCGAGCTGCTTCTGCCCCTGCACGGGCTCTCAGCGGCGGCAGCCTGTCCGGCCAGGTCTACCGTGGGAAGTCTCTGCAGGCGGCCCGGCGGCGGCGGCCAGGTCTTCCCAAGGCAGTCTTTGCAGCTCTTCCGGCGGCGGCCGCCGGGTGTACCCAGGGAAGTCTTTGCAGCCGGCGGCCGGGTGTACCCAGGGAAGTCATTGCAGCTTGCCTGGCGGCGGCGGCCAGGTCTACCCAGGAAAATCGTTGCAGCCGGCGGCCAGGTCTACCCAGGGAAGTGTCTGCAGATTGCCTGGAAGAGGCGGCCAGGTCTACCCAGGGAGGTCTTTGCAGGCGGCCCGGCGGCGGCGGCCAGGTCTACCCAGGGAAGTCTATGCAGAGTGCCTGGAAGAGGCGGCCAGGTCTACCCAGGAAAGTCTATGCAGAGTGCCTGGAAGAGGCGGCCAGGTCTACCCAGGGAAGTGTCTGCAGATTGCCTGGAAGCGGCGGCCAGGTCTACCCAGGGAAGTGTCTGCAGATTGCCTGGAAGCGGCGGCCAGGTCTACCCAGGGAGGTCTTTGCAGGCGGCCCGGCGGCGGCGGCCAGGTCTACCCAGGGAAGTCTATGCAGAGTGCCTGGAAGAGGCGGCCAGGTCTACCCAGGAAAGTCTATGCAGAGTGTCTGGAAGAGGCGGCCAGGTCTACCCAGGGTCTAAGCAAATCCGGCCCGACGGCGGCCAGGTCTACCCCAGGCTTGACCTGCCGGCACTAAGTGCGGCCGTAGCGGCCAGGTCTACCCAGGACCTAAGCAGCGGGCCCGGCGGCGGCGGCCAGGTCTACCCAGGGAAGCCAATGCCGGCGGCCCGGCGGCGGCGGCCAGGTCTACCCAGGGAAGCCAATGCCGGCGGCCCGGCGGCGGCGGCCAGGTCTACCCAGGGAAGTCATTGCAGGCGGCTCGGCGGCGGCGGCCAGGTCTACCCCAGGCTTGACCTGCCGGCACTAAGTGCGGTCGTGGCGGCCAGGTCTACCCAGGGAAGCCAATGCCGGCGGCCCGGCGGCGGCGGCCAGGTCTACCCAGGGAAGTCATTGCAGGCGGCTCGGCGGCGGCGGCCAGGTCTACCCCAGGCTTGACCTGCCGGCACTAAGTGCGGTCGTGGCGGCCAGGTCTACCCAGGACCTAAGCAGCGGGCCCGGCGGCGGCGGCCAGGTCTACCCAGGGAAGTCAATGCCGGCGGCCCGGCGGCGGCGGCCAGGTCTACCCAGGGAAGCCAATGCCGGCGGCCCGGCGGCGGCGGCCAGGTCTACCCAGGGAAGTCAATGCCGGCGGCCCGGCGGCGGCGGCCAGGTCTACCCAGGGAAGTCATTGCAGGCGGCTCGGCGGCGGCGGCCAGGTCTACCCCAGGCTTGACCTGCCGGCACTAAGTGCGGTCGTGGCGGCCAGGTCTACCCAGGGAAGCCAATGCCGGCGGCCCGGCGGCGGCGGCCAGGTCTACCCAGGGAAGTCATTGCAGGCGGCTCGGCGGCGGCGGCCAGGTCTACCCCAGGCTTGACCTGCCGGCACTAAGTGCGGTCGTG
>WQNJ02000209.1:30000-40000 GCA_016584745.2 Phylloscopus trochilus trochilus
CTCTTTTCCCCCGTCTCCGCATCCCATCCGAACATCGCTTCCCTTCTTTCTCTCTCTGGGCACAGCTCTCGGCTCCGCTCCGGTCGCACCGCCGCCCGGCGCTGCTCGCGGCCGGCACCCACGGGGCTCCAACCCGGACCGGGGCCAGCACCGGCGCCTCGCGCGGTTTGAAGGACACCTGAAGGCTCACGGGGCCACGCGGCCGTCACACAGCCCGGGACGGTAAAGACGCCCTTCCCCGCGGCGGGAAGGGCGACACCTCGCCTGCGACGGGAAGCGAATTGGAAAGGAGACCGCCCTGCACGAGCACCCGACACCGCCGCGACTTCCCCGTGACAGAGAAGCCTCGGAAGAGCCGGGCCGCCGGGGGCCCTCTCCGACGCGACCCGAAAAGCCTCATCGATCGGAAGGAAAGGAAGAGCGGCCGCCCGAAACGCGGCCGCTCACGCCACAAAGTCCTGGGACAACGGCAACGGAAGCCCGGCACGCACGGCCCCTCCAACCAGGCTCCCGCCTTCGTGCGTGCGTGCCAGCGAGCGGGACACGTCCCCGAGAGGCCCTCTCCGCGGCTTGGCACCGCCGAGCCTCCCCGACGCGCCCGAGGGCTTCTTCACAGCGGAGGAGGAGCGCGGGGGGTGCCGCCACCCGAATCCGCGGAAAACGGTTCCCTTCCAACGAGACAACGGCGAGACGGGGGACCCCGGCACCGCCAGGGAACCCCGACCGAGCGTGCGACAGAAAGCGCCACCGACCACGCCGCGGGGCCACCGGCTTTCGCCCGCCTCGCGGCGATCGGCTTTCCCTCCGGAAAAAAGCCGGGGGACGGCAAAAAAAAAAAAAAGCACACAGCGCGCATCGCACGACCCCGTGCTAAGCCACGGGGGTCGCGGGCCAGGTGGGGGGGGGAGAAAACGAGGCTCGCGCCTCTCTCTCGCTCGCTTTTCCTCTTCTCCCCCCTTTCTCCCAACCACATCTCGTTCTCCCTTCAAGCTCGCCTTCAACGGGGCCCGCGACCCTTCGGTCGGCGCTCGCTTCCACAGTGCCGCGGCTTAGGGCCACGAGAGAAAAAAATAAAAAAATACAAGGGCCAGGCAAGGCAGCCCCCACTCTGCCCGCACGCCCAGAGAAAAAAAAAAAGCGGACCCGCTCGGAAGAACCCAAGCCCCACCGGCAACCACAGCAGCCGGGGCAGGCCAGACACCACGGGCCGCCCGCGGCAGAGCGGCTCGATCGCGCCGGTCACGACCGACGGAAGGGCGAGGCGCCGCCGCCTCGCCCGCCACATCTCCCCGGGGCTCTCTGTCGGGTTCGGGTCCGTCCGCACGCCAAGGCGAGCCGGCCACCGCGGCCGGCCGCCGGCCCGCGCCACATCCCGGCCCGCTACGCGGGTCCCCGGCTTAAGGCCGAGGAAGGGGGACGACTCGACAACGACACGCGGCGGGCGGGGGGAAAAGAACGGGGTGCCGCCACCCCGCCCCACCCACACCGCTCTCATCGGGCGGCTCCCGTCACCGAGCCCCTCGAGCATCAACCGGGCCGCAGGCCGAGGCAAGGCCGCGCGCCCCACGGGAGCGTCCCCGCAGCACTTCCGACACGGAACACCCCACGCTGGCCAACGAAAGTCGGGAGGAGCGGGGAACGGGGCGCCGCCACCTCGGCCGACCGGGCCCGTCCTCGGGGCTCTCGGGAAAGGCCGGGGAAAGCCTCAGCGGCAGTCTCTCGACGGGGCCCAGAGCCCCGGCCACGCACACCCTTCTCGCTCTCTTTCTCGCGGGCCGCCGGCCGCCTGCACCGGACGGACCCCGCGGAAAAAAAAACACGCCCGGCAGAGCGGGCCCCGGCTTAAGGCCGAGCGCAAAGAAGGGCGAAGAGGCGCCGCCGCCTCACCGACCGCCACATCCCCGGAGGGACGCGGGGGCCCTCGCCCTTCGCGAAGCCGGCAGGCACGCCAAGCCGGGCCGGAGCGGGACGCGCTCGCGGCTTGCCCTCCACCACGCCACCACCACTGCACCCAGTCCTGGCTGGGCGAGACGGGAACCCGGGACAGAGCCACGCGACTCGTCCCGCGCGTGCCGCAGACGGCACGCGCTCTCGGACACAGGCACGGGACCAGCCTGCGGGGATGCGGCCCGTCAGTCACGCTCCCGTAATACGGACAGACGAGTCCAAGGCTGCGGGGGCCCCCAAGAGAACGACTCGATGGCGACCGCGGCGGCGCACCGGCGCGCGCCGCCTCCTACGGTGACGTAACCGGAGGCGACCGACAACAGCGACCCCTCGGTGAACTTCCGGGAGAACCGGGGAGAACAGGTCTACCCACGGCCCCGCCGAAATTTGCCTAAGTCCCGCCGGAGCGGGGTAGACCTGTTGGCCCCGTGACCGCCCGCCGCCACAGCGCCCCACCGGCGCCTGCGGCGGCGGAACGGCGGACTCCGCCGGCCCCGGAGCGGGGTAGACCTGTTGGCCCCGTGACCGCCCGCCGCCACAGCGCCCCACCGGCGCCTGCGGCGGCGGAACGGCGGACTCCGCCGGCCCCGGAGCGGGGTAGACCTGTTGGCCCCGTGACCGCCCGCCGCCACAGCGCCCCACCGGCGCCTGCGGCGGCGGAACGGCGGACTCCGCCGGCCCCGGAGCGGGGTAGACCTGTTCGCCCCGTGACTGACGCCTCCGGGTACGGCTAATGGCAGCGGCCGGCCCCGGGACTGGCTAGACAAGGCATGCCGCTACCGTCCCGGGACCGGGAGAAGCCCAGAGCCCCGTAGGGCTTCGGAGCCGGATGGCTCTAGCAGCCCTGTCCCGCCCGATCGACCCTCTTTCGAGATCAGGAAGTATTTTAAACAAACAGCCCACCACTTTTTTTTTTTTTTTTTTTTTTTTTTTTTTTTTTTTATGTTGTTGTTGCTGGGTTTCTGAGCCTCGCCGGCTCCGGCTGCGCTCCGCCCCGCCCCGCCCCGCCTACCTACCCACCCACCGACCCACCCACCCACTGACGGAGGCCGCGGCGGGGCGGCCGGCGAGCGGGCGGGTAGCCGCTCGGAGGTCGGTCCCTTCACGGTCCGCAGAGGTCTTCGGCTCTCGGAGCACGCCTGGGGGGCCGCGGAGCCTCTGCGCCGAGGCGGGGCGGCCAGGTCTACCCAGGGCTGAACGCGCCGGCGCTAAGTGCGGCCGCGGCGGCCAGGTCTACCCAGAGGTCGAAACACCAAGTCCCGCCGGAGCGGGGTAGACCTGTTGGCCCCGTGACCGCCCGCCGCCACAGCGCCCCACCGGCGCCTGCGGCGGCGGAACGGCGGACTCCGCCGGCCCCGGAGCGGGGTAGACCTGTTCGCCCCGTGACCGCCCGCCGCCGCAGCGCCCCGCCGACGTGTCCGGCTACGGCTGATGGCTGCGGCCGGCCCCGGGACTGGCTAGACAAGGCATGGCGCTACCGTCCCGGGACCGGGAGAAGCCCCGAGCCCCGTAGGGCTTCGAAGCCGGATGGCTCTAGCAGCCCTGTCCCGCCCGATCGACCCTCTTTCGAGATCAGGAAGTATTTTAAACAAACAGCCCACCACTTTTTTTTTTTTTTTTTTTTTTTTTTTTTTTTTTTTTTTATGTTGTTGTTGCTGGGTTTCTTAGCCTCGCCGGCTCCGGCTGCGCTCCGCCCCGCCCCGCCCCGCCTACCTACCCACCCACCGACCCACCCACCCACTGACGGAGGCCGCGGCGGGGCGGCCGGCGAGCGGGTAGCCGCTCGGAGGTCGGTCCCTTCACGGTCCGCAGAGGTCTTCGGCTCTCGAAGCACGCCTGGGGGGCCGCGGAGCCTCGGCGCCGAGGCGAGGCGGCCAGGTCTACCCAGGGCTGAACGCGCCAGCGCTAAGTTCGGCCGCGGCGGCCAGGTCTACCCAGCGGTCGAAACACCAAGTCCCGCCGGAGCGGGGTAGACCTGTTCGCCCCGTGACCGCCCGCCGCCACAGCGCCCCGCCGACGTGTCCGGCTACGGCTGATGGCTGCGGCCGGCCCCGGGGCTGGCTAGACAAGGCATGCCGCTACCGTCCCGGGACCGTGAGAAGCCCCGAGCCCCGTAGGGCCTCGGAGCCGGATGGCTTCTAGCAGCCCTGTCCCGCCCGATCGACCCTCTTTCGAGACCACGACGTATTTTCAACAAACAGCTCCGCCCACCTTTTTTTTTTTTTTTTTTTTAGTTTTTTGGGGGTTTTTTTGTTTTTGTTTTTTCTTTTTTTTTTTTTTTTTTTTTTTGTGGGCTTTTTTTTGGTTTTTTTTTTTTGGGGGCGGGGGGTTGCCCCCCTCTGAAAGAATGACTTTACTAATTGCTTGGAAGAAGGATCTTTTCCAGGAAAAAATACTCCTGGCACACTTTTATTTGTTTTCCGTTTGCTCCCGGTCCACTTCCAGCCGAGCTAATCGGCACCTTGTGCCCTTCAATCGGCCTGCTGACACACCGAACCGTGGCGACGGTGTCGCCACGCCCGACCCCCCCCAAAAGAGAACCTTCGGGTGGACGGCGGGGAGGGGACGCCCGTCCAGGCGGCGGCGGTCCGGGGACCATGGCGCCGGCCCCGGGGCGCGCCTCGCCTTGTCCCGTCCGGCTCCGCGCCGCTCCGCCCCGCCCACCTACCCGCCCACCCAGCGACGGAGGCCGCGGCGGGGCGGCCGGCGAGCGGGCGGGTAGCCGCTCGGAGGTCGGTCCCTTCACGGTCCGCAGAGGTCTTCGGCTCTCGGAGCACGCCTGGGGGGCCGCGGAGCCTCGGCGCCGAGGCGGGGCGGCCAGGTCTACCCAGGGCTGAACGCGCCGGCGCTAAGTGCGGCCGCGGCGGCCAGGTCTACCCAGCGGTCGAAACACCAAGTCCCGCCGGAGCGGGGTAGACCTGTTGGCCCCGTGACCGCCCGCCGCCACAGCGCCCCACCGGCGCCTGCGGCGGCGGAACGGCGGACTCCGCCGGCCCCGGAGCGGGGTAGACCTGTTCGCCCCGTGACCGGCCGCCGCCGCAGCGCCCCTCCGACGTGTCCGGCTACGGCTGATGGCTGCGGCCGGCCCCGGGGCTGGCTAGACAAGGCATGGCGCTACCGTCCCGGGACCGGGAGAAGCCCCGAGCCCCGTAGGGCTTCGGAGCCGGATGGCTTCTAGCAGCCCTGTCCCGCCCGATCGACCCTCTTTCGAGATCAGGAAGTATTTTAAACAAACAGCCCATCACTTTTTTTTTTTTTTTTTTATGTTGTTGTTGCTGGGTTTCTGAGCCTCGCCGGCTCCGGCTCCGCTCCGCCCCGCCCCGCCCCGCCCCGCTCCGCCTACCTACCCACCCACCCACCCACCCACCCACCCACTGACGGAGGCCGCGGCGGGGCGGCCGGCGAGCGGGTAGCCGCTCGGAGGTCGGTCCCTTCACGGTCCGCAGAGGTCTTCGGCTCTCGGAGCACGCCTGGGGGGCCGCGGAGCCTCGGCGCCGAGGCGAGGCGGCCAGGTCTACCCAGGGCTGAACGCGCCAGCGCTAAGTGCGGCCGCGGCGGCCAGGTCTACCCAGCGGTGGAAACACCAAGTCCCGCCGGAGCGGGGTAGACCTGTTCGCCCCGTGACCGCCCGCCGCCACAGCGCCCCGCCGACGTGTCCGGCTACGGCTGATGGCTGCGGCCGGCCCCGGGGCTGGCTAGACAAGGCATGGCGCTACCGTCCCGGGACCGTGAGAAGCCCCGAGCCCCGTAGGGCCTCGGAGCCGGATGGCTTCTAGCAGCCCTGTCCCGCCCGATCGACCCTCTTTCGAGACCACGACGTATTTTCAACAAACAGCTCCGCCCACCTTTTTTTTTTTTTTTAGGTGTTTTTTTTTTTTTTTTTTTTTGTGGGCTTTTTTTTGGTTTTGTTTTTTTTTTTTTTGGGGCGGGGGGTTGCCCCCCTCTGAAAGAATGACTTTACTAATTGCTTGGAAGAAGGATCTTTTCCAGGAAAAAATACTCCTGGCACACTTTTATTTGTTTTCCGTTTGCTCCCCGTCCACTTCCAGCCGAGCTAATCGGCACCTTGTTCCCTTCAATCGGCCTGCTGACACACCGAACCGTGGCGACGGTGTCGCCACGCCCGACCCCCCCCAAAAGAGAACCTTCGGGTGGACGGCGGGGAGGGGACGCCCGTCCAGGCGGCGGCGGTCCGGGGACCATGGCGCCGGCCCCGGGGCGCGCCTCGCCTCGTCCCGTCCGGCTCCGCGCCGCTCCGCCCCGCCCACCTACCCGCCCACCCAGCGACGGAGGCCGCGGCGGGGCGGCCGGCGAGCGGGCGGGCAGCCGCTCGGAGGTCGGTCCCTTCACGGTCCGCAGAGGTCTTCGGCTCTCGGAGCACGCCTGGAGGGCCGCGGAGCCTCGGCGCCGAGGCGGGGCGGCCAGGTCTACCCAGGGCTGAACGCGCCGGCGCCAAGTGCGCTCGCGGCGGCCAGGTCTACCCAGAGGTCGAAACACCAAGTCCCGCCGGAGCGGGGTAGACCTGTTGGCCCCGTGACCGCCCGCCGCCACAGCGCCCCTCCGACGTCTCCGGCTACGGCTGATGGCTGCGGCCGGCCACGGGGCTGGCTAAACAAGGCATGCCGCTACCGTCCCGGGACCGTGAGAAGCCCCGAGCCCCGTAGGGCCTCGGAGCCGGATGGCTCTAGCAGCCCTGTCCCGCCCGATCGACCCTCCTTCGAGACCACGACGTATTTTCCACAAACAGCTCCCCCCATGTTTTTGTTTTGTTTTGTTTGGGTTGGTTTTTTTGTGGGTTTTTTTGTGGGTTGTTTTTTTTTTTTTTTTTTTTTTTTTTAGGTTTTTTGGGGGTTTTTTTGAGGTTTTCGTTTTTATTTTTTTTAATTCCCACACCCCCCCCCCCCCCCCGAAAGAATGACTCTACTTCTTGCTTGGAAGAAGGATCTTTTCCAGGAAAAAATACTCCTGGCACACTTTATTTGCTTTCCGTTTGCTCCCCGTCCACTTCCAGCCGAGCTAATCGGCACCTTGTGCCCTGCAATCGGCCTGCTGACACACCGAACCGTGGCGACGGTGTCGCCACGCCCGACCCCCCCCAAAAGAGAACCTTCGGGTGGACGGCGGGGAGGGGACGCCCGTCCAGGCGGCGGCGGTCCGGGGACCATGGCGCCGGCCCCGGGGCGCGTCCCGCCTCGTCCCGTCCGGCTCCGCGCCGCTCCGCCCCGCCCACCTACCCGCCCACCCAGCGACGGAGGCCGCGGCGGGGCGGCGGGCGAGCGGGCAGCCGCTCGGAGGTCGGTCCCTTCACGGTCCGCAGAAGGCTTCGGCTCTCGGAGCACGCCTGGGGGGCCGCGGGGCCTCGGCGCCAAGGCGCCCGGGGCCGGCACGAAGCCGCCGGCCGGCCCTCTGCCCGCGTTCACACAAGAGAGACAGACACAGTGACGCACACCCCCGCTCCACACACGGACGTCTCTCAGAGCGCCACACACACCCCGGCGCAGCCGCACACGTGTGCGCGCACACACATAACACGCGTGCTCCCCCCTGCCCGCTCACCCCGCCCGCGGCCCTGCCCTCCAGTCTGTCGCGGCCGCCGCGCGAGGCTTGGGGGCGCCCCGCCCTTTGGCATCAGCCTCCCCGGCCCCGCCTTCGGGCTTCTCCCGCCCCCGCCCAGCGAGGGTTGGGGGCGCCCGGCCCGCTAGCGCCTGCCTCCCCGGCACCGCCTCCGGGCTTCTTCTGCCCCCGCCCAGGCTGTCGGCGGCGGCGGCGGCAGGGCAAGGAGCAGGCCGAGGCCGAGGCGGCCAGGGTCTTCGGCGAGCAGGCCGAGAGAAGTCGGCCGCCTTCCACGTCCCGGCGTTCGCGGGGGGGGGGGAGGAGCAGGTGCGAGCAGCTGTGTGCGCAGCTGCGTATGAAGGCAGGCGGGCAGGCCAGCGGGCCGGCGGACCGGTCGGGGATAGCAGGTCTGCCCCAGGGTCTGAGCAGCAAGTCCGGCGGCGGCGGCGGCCAGGTCTACCCAGGGTCTAAGCAGCAGGTGTGGCGGCGGCGGCCAGGTCTACCCCAGGCTTGACCTGCCGGCACTAAGTGCGACCGCGGCGGCCAGGTCTACCCAGGGTCTGAGCAGCAGGACCGGCGGCGGCGGCCAGGTCTACCCAGGGTCTGAGCAGCCGGTCCGGCGGCGGCGGCCAGGTCTACCCAGGGTCTGAGCAGCAGGACCGGCGGCGGCGGCCAGGTCTACCCCAGGCTTTGACCAGCGGGTCCGGCGGCGGCGGCCAGGTCTACCCAGGGTCTGAGCAGCCGGTCCGGCGGCGGCCAGGTCTACCCCAGGCTTTGACCAGCGGGTCCGGCGGCGGCGGCCAGGTCTACCCAGGGTCTAAGCAGCCGGTCCGGCGGCGGCCAGGTCTACCCCAGGCTTTGACCAGCGGGTCCGGCGGCGGCGGCCAGGTCTACCCAGGGTCTGAGCAGCCGGTCCGGCGGCGGCGGCCAGGTCTACCCAGGGTCTAAGCACCGCGTCCGGCGGAGGCGGCCAGGTCGACCCAGGCTCTCGGCACCGGGACCTAAGTGTAGCCAAAGGCGGAGATCACGTCTACCCAGCGGCTTTGGCGACCGGGGGCGGAGGCCGAAGGAGAAGAGGTCTTCCTGCTTTCCCCTCGGCGGGCGACAGGGGGCGGACGAGACCACCCGGCCCACGCAGCACCCGCCAGGACGGCAGGGGGCGCCGCGGGACGGGACGGGACGGGACGGGACGGGACGGGACGGGACGGTGACGGTGACGGGGCGCCGCGCGCGCTCCTCTCTGTAGCCCCCTGAGCGCCGGCCGGCCCCGCCCCGCCCCGCCCACCCACCCACCCACCCGGCCGCCGGCCCCCCCGCCCACTGACAGAGGCCGCGGTGGGGCGGGCGGCGAGCGAGCAGCCGCTTTCAGGTCGGTCCCTTCACGGTCCGCAGAAGGCTTCGGCTCTCGGAGCACGCCTGGGGGGCCGCGGGGCCTCGGCGCCAGGGCGCCCGGGGCCGGCACGAAGCTGCCGGCCGGCCCTCTGCCCGCGTTCACACAGAGAGAGTCAGACACAGTGACGCACACCCCCGCTCCACACACGGACGTCTCTCAGAGCGCCACGCACACCCGAGCACAGCCACACACGTGCGCATGCACACACATAACACGCGTGCTCCCGCCTGCCCGCTCACCCCGTCCCCTGCCCCTGCCCTCTAGTCTGTCGCGGCTGCCGCGCGAGGCTAGGGGGCGCCCCGTCCGCTAGCGCCAGCCTCCCCGGCACCGCCTCCGAGCTGCTTCTGCCCCTGCACGGGCTCTCAGCGGCGGCAGCCTGTCCGGCCAGGTCTACCGTGGGAAGTCTCTGCAGGCGGCCCGGCGGCGGCGGCCAGGTCTTCCCAAGGCAGTCTTTGCAGCTCTTCCGGCGGCGGCCGCCGGGTGTACCCAGGGAAGTCTTTGCAGCCGGCGGCCGGGTGTACCCAGGGAAGTCATTGCAGCTTGCCTGGCGGCGGCGGCCAGGTCTACCCAGGAAAATCGTTGCAGCCGGCGGCCAGGTCTACCCAGGGAAGTGTCTGCAGATTGCCTGGAAGAGGCGGCCAGGTCTACCCAGGGAGGTCTTTGCAGGCGGCCCGGCGGCGGCGGCCAGGTCTACCCAGGGAAGTCTATGCAGAGTGCCTGGAAGAGGCGGCCAGGTCTACCCAGGAAAGTCTATGCAGAGTGCCTGGAAGAGGCGGCCAGGTCTACCCAGGGAAGTGTCTGCAGATTGCCTGGAAGCGGCGGCCAGGTCTACCCAGGGAAGTGTCTGCAGATTGCCTGGAAGCGGCGGCCAGGTCTACCCAGGGAGGTCTTTGCAGGCGGCCCGGCGGCGGCGGCCAGGTCTACCCAGGGAAGTCTATGCAGAGTGCCTGGAAGAGGCGGCCAGGTCTACCCAGGAAAGTCTATGCAGAGTGTCTGGAAGAGGCGGCCAGGTCTACCCAGGGTCTAAGCAAATCCGGCCCGACGGCGGCCAGGTCTACCCCAGGCTTGACCTGCCGGCACTAAGTGCGGCCGTAGCGGCCAGGTCTA
>WQNJ02000209.1:45000-50000 GCA_016584745.2 Phylloscopus trochilus trochilus
ATCGATTTGCTCGAGCCATGAGTCGAGTTTTGTAGAGAGGTCCGATTTTGCCAATCCAGTCCATGGGTCTATCTGCAGGCCCAGGTATTTCTCGGACTCACCGGGAAGAATCATGTTCAGGGGAGTGCCGTTTATAGTCCAAGCAGCACAGTCGTTGACCGTGTACGAGTCCTTCGTCGGCTTGATGTAAAAGCCGTGGCACTTCTCTCCCTGCGTTTTGAGGCCGGTGAGATCGCAGAAGGCCTCCAATATCTTGATGTTGCTCTTCATGTCCTCCCAGGAGTCACTCAGTAGGACCAGGTCGTCAGCAAACGCCATGGCTGTGATGCAATTTGTGCCGCGGTGGTGTCCCCTGCCGTTCGTTTCCAGTTCGCACAGCAGGGGGTCCATTGCCAGATTGAATAGAAGGGGAGACATCGGGTCGCCCTGTTTAACTCCAACTCGGATCTGGATGCGATCCGTACGTGCTTTCTTCGTGGTGATAGAAGTATGAATGTTTTCATACATATCACTCACCAGGCCGATGATGTGAGGATCCACTCCCCTCCGCTGCAGAACGTGTAGAATGTGCTTGTGGCTTACTGTGTCAAAAGCCTTTGCGATGTCCACAAATACGACACCCAGGGGCCTGTGTTCCCGTTTTGCTGACCAAATTATGGATTGCAGGAGTTGCAGGTTTTCTGAGCATCCGGCTGCTTGAATGAAGCCCTTCTGTCTTGGGTTGAGGGGGCATGCCTTGCTTAGTCTGGCTGTTAAAATCCTGGAAAATAATCTAAGCAAGGTGGATCCGATTGTAATTGGTCTCCAATTGTTAATGTCCTTTAAGCGTTCTGGTTTTGTTGATTTTGGAATTAAGACAGTCCTGCATTCCCTCACCCCATCCGGAATTTTGCCTGCAGCCAACCAAAGGTTGAAAATCTCTGTGGTCCTGGAGAGCTTAGGATCCATTTTTTGAATGTCTCTCAGAGTAATTCCATCTGGACCAGGAGCCGAGCCTTTGCTCATTTCTTGCATGTTCTTTTCTACTTCCTTAGCTGTAATTAAATCCCTGAATGCACTATTGTCCACCTTTTCAGTAAATTTAAAGTCCCCAAGACTGGTAAATTTGCCTGCTGTTTCCCACCTGGCCTTAAAAACGGAATAAATTTCACTGGGTGGGATATCGCACGTCAAACATTCGATATTGTCCAAAACAATCTTGGCTAATTTTCCCCTATCAAGATGGAAAAGACGTTGGAAGCGAAGATAGCTACCTCTTTTGATGGCTCTCTTTTTCATCCACTTCTGGGGAGGTCTCCCTGGCTTTTTATCTTTCTTATCTCGAGTCATTTTGTTCACCTGGCTTTTTGAATCAATGCCCCCAAAACAATCCAGTATTGACTGATTGATCGTTGCCTGTATCTCTCGTTTCCCTAACAACCCTTTGAATGCATCTGGAAAGGTATTGATCCTCCCATCTGATAACCAGGCTCCGATGACTTCTTGATAGTGATCTTGTAATTGTCCCTCCTTCTCCCGGCTGGGGGTGCCCTGTCCGTCACTGTCCTTATCAGGGAGGTGACTCGAGCCCTCTATTGTTTCTACCCCGGCAGTCACTCCTCTATTCAAACAACCCCTTCTAGTGCTGATGGCTACCTGCTGGCCGTTGGCCTTATCAGTAGGGTGATCAATACTCTTTTTTGTTTTCTTTCCTGCAGCTGCTCTCCTGGTCACTGGGCCCCTCCCACTGCTACTGGCCTCCTGCTGATCGTTGGCCTTATCAGGAAACTGGCTTATCTCTTCTTTTGTTTCCCCCCGGGCAGCTGCTCTCCTGGTCAGGGGACCCCTCCCAGCTCCATTGTCCTCAGCAGCATCCTCATTATGGTGATTCATCTCAGCTCCCTTCCTTATCTCTGCAGCTGCTCTCCTGGTCCGATGACTTGGCCCAGGTTCACATTCTGCCTCCACTACCATTAGTTTTTTGGAGAGCAGTCTCCTTTTTTCACTAATTTGTTTAGCTGTTTTGGTTGTAATATGTTCCGCAATTAATTTATTAATATTTGCATGCCCCTCGAACTGAGCTATTAATTCTATTAATAATTTTTCCTCTTCTTCAGTCCAACATTTTTTATGAGCTCCTCGTTTAGAATTTTCTTTTGGGTGGGAAGCAGCGACCCTTTCCTGATTTCTAACAGCTGGGTGTGCCAATCTTTTATGTTGTCCCAAGCCAATTTTAGTATTAAAATCTCGTCCACATACCTCACAGGACCATTCCCCGGCTGGCGCAGATGTTTCCTCTTTACCCTTGCATTTAGGAAAATGACAAATAATGCTATGGTAATTAGTATTTTCTTTCTCACATTTAGAACACCGAAAGCAAACCTCCCTCCTCCTGTGAACCTCCCGCAAATGCTCAATCAAACCCGATACCCCGCTCGCTCGAATACCACAGCAGGGACATGAAGGATTTTTATCCGGCACAATTACTGTGATGGGGCTCTCCGACGACTGTTCCACGTTGGTTACAGGCAGAGTTGGAGATGCTGCCACGGAGGTTGTCTCTGGTTCAGGGGGCGATGGTTCTGGTGTGACCTCCTCACTGCTCCCCTCCCCTTCTCCGACCAAAACTGCTTCACAGTCTCTTGGGGGGCAGATTTTCTCCCCTTCAGGTTGAAACGGAGTCGGCTGTTCATACACCTCAGGCAGCCCACTCAAACTCTCTCGGTTAGCAGAAAATTGAACAAGGTTAAAACTACTAGCGGACAAATCTGTTCTGTAAAACTCCCAGTCCAAAACCAAACAAGCCAATTCACTTTCTGTTAAGTCCGGGGTGTTAAGGGGTGCATTTAGAGGCATCTGACTCCCATGGCCCATAGCTAGTAATTCTGTCTGATGTCTGGATAGTAAGGACACCGGGACCACCTTACACAGTGCAGACCTGGTAGCTGTACCACAGAGCCTCTGTGCCCAGTCTGCCCAGTCTGACATAGATGTTTGAGTTCCAGTTGAAACCCTGAGCAGGCGCATTTGTGTCCCCAAGAATGGAGTGGACATATTTACGTTTAAAGGGTCAGGTTTTGACATGTCCGGAAAATATTAGTCTAAGCAAGGTGGGAGGGTGAAGCAGGAGTAGTAGCGGCCCTCCCTGCCAAACTACCAAACTTTGCCCTCTAAAAACCCAGGGGCCAGGTTTTGGGTATTAAGTCAAATGACCTATACCTTAAATTTGTTTCACCGAAATTTCAAGAGAAAGTTGGGTTGGTGAGTCCCAACTTCTCGGTCCTGGGCTAGAGAATTACAGTTGTGCCCAGTATGTATCCCTACCCCTACCAAAACAGGTTTTGGGGATACCTTGGTAACTTTCCCCAGTCAGCCATCCCCCACTCACCACGTGCCCTCGCCTCCCCACAAAAGCCCCAGGTAGAGGGGAAAAAACAAGGATCCCCTATCGGTACAGGGGTCCCTCCAGGGGCCCCCCCGACGTCCCCCACCTTCCCCAAAGCCCCTATTTTATGGGAGAACCGCTGCTTCAGCCCGCATGAATTCGTCCAGCCTTACTAGGATCGGCTGTTCCCGCCAATCCGGCAAAGAAACTCACAGTTACTCCTAAAGAAACAACACTGGGGAGCCCCCAAAAATATCCTCAAAGGCCCCCTCGCCTCCCGCGGGCCCTCTTACCCTCCAAAAATCGCTAAACAATCCTGAAAAAAATAACAGTAATTTAAACGCCGCAGCCGCTGCTGCAGCCCGCCTTCCCGGAGCAGCGGCTCTGTACAGATCGCAAAATCAGCCCCTAAAACATACCTGAACCCCTCAGCAACAACACAGGGACCACCGCCGGGCCCCCCAAACTCCCTGAGAACCCCGCAAAACCCAGAAAAATTCCTACAATATTACCGGAAAAAAATCACCAACCCTCTGTCTCAGCCCGTCCAAAATCACACAGCTACCTAGGATGACGGCAATTCCAAACAGCCCACGGGACAACCCGGCACGGAACAAACACAAAACTCAGAAAACCAACACGGGGAACCCCCAAAAAGACACCCACGGGGTCCCCCCTACCACCACAGTCCCGTTTACCTCTAAAAATCGCTAAACAATCTAGGAAAACAGCCGCGGTTTCAGCTCCGCGGCTCCGGCGGCAGCCCGCCTTCCCGGAGCGGCGGCTCCGCTCCGATCCCAAAATCAATCCCGAAAACAGACCAAAACCCCTCGGACCAGCACAGGGATCGCCGCCAGGCCCCCCAATCCCCCGAAAATCCCGCAAAAACACCCAAAAAAGCATGCAATACTACCGGGAAAAAAAATCACAAACCGTCTGTCTCAGCCCGTCCAAATTCCACAGCGCCCCTTAAGTGTCGGCAATTCCGAACAGCCCGCGGAGCAACCCGGCTCGGAAACAAACAGCTAGCTCAGAAAACCAACACAAGGAACCCCCAAAAAGACATCCACGGGGTCCCCCCTACCATCGCGATCCCGCTTCTCTACGAAACTCGCTAAACAATTCCGGAAAACAGCCGCGGTTTCAGCTCCGCGGCTCCGGCGGCAGCCCGCCTTCCCGAAGCGGCGGCTCCGCTCCGATCCCAAAATCAGCCCTGAAAACAGACCAAAACCCCTCGGACCATCACAGGGACCGCCGCCAGGCCCCCCAATCCCCCGAAAATCCCGCAAAAAACACCCAAAAAGCATGCAATATTACCGGGAAAAAAATCACAAACCAAATCACAGAAGCAGCACCGCGGCTCCAGCGGCAGCCCGCCTTCCCGGAGCGGCGGCTCCGCTCCGATCCCAAAATCAGCCCCGAAACCGCACCAAAAACCCGCGCAACAGCACAGGGACCCCCGCCAGGCTTCCCCCGCTCCTCGAGGACCCGGCAGCCCCCCAAAACCACACAAGTTTATCGGAAAAATCGCCGCTCCAGCCCTCCGAAGTCCACACAGACCCACAAAATGGCGGCCGCGGCAGTCAGCTCGCGGAGCGACCCGTCCAAAAAAACCAGACAAAAACTCCTAAAAATC
>WQNJ02000209.1:60000-70000 GCA_016584745.2 Phylloscopus trochilus trochilus
GGAGACAGCGACCCGACGAGGCGGGCGCGGCCCGGACACCGAGGCCCCTCGGCCGGGGCGGCTCGCTCCGCAGCAGGGCGGCAGCGCGACAAAAGGAGCGCCGTGCGTCGCGCGCGGAACGGGCTCTTTTCCCCCGTCTCCGCGTCCCATCCGAACATCGCTTCCCTTCTTTCTCTCTCTGGGCACAGCTCTCGGCTCCGCTCCGGTCGCACCGCCGCCCGGCGCTGCTCGCGGCCGGCACCCACGGGGCTTCAACCCGGACCGGGGCCGGCACCGGCGCCTCGCGCGGTTTGAAGGACACCTGAAGGCTCACGGGGCCACGCGGCCGTCACACAGCCCGGGACGGTAAAGACGCCCTTCCCCGCGGCGGGAAGGGCGACACCTCGCCTGCGACGGGAAGCGAATTGGAAAGGAGACCGCCCTGCACGAGCACCCGACACCGCCGCGACTTCCCCGTGACAGAGAAGCCTCGGAAGAGCCGGGCCGCCGGGGGCCCTCTCCGACGCGACCCGAAAAGCCTCATCGATCGGAAGGAAAGGAAGAGCGGCCGCCCGAAACGCGGCCGCTCACGCCACAAAGTCCTGGGACAACGGCAACGGAAGCCCGGCACGCACGGCCCCTCCAACCGGGCTCCCGCCTTCGTGCGTGCGCGCCAGCGAGCGGGACACGTCCCCGAGAGGCCCTCTCCGCGGCTTGGCACCGCCGAGCCTCCCCGACGCGCCCGAGGGCTTTTTCACAGCGGAGCAGGAGGAGGAGCGCGGGGGGTGCCGCCACCCGAACCCGCGGAAAACGGTTCCCTTCCAACGAGACAACGGCGAGACGGGGGACCCCGGCACCGCCAGGGAACCCCGACCGAGCGTGCGACAGAAAGCGCCACCGACCACGCCGCGGGGCCACCGGCTTTCGCCCGCCTCGCGGCGATCGGCTTCCCTCCGGAAAAAAGCCGGGGGACGGCAAAAAAAAAAAAAGCACACAGCGCGCGTCGCACGACCCCGTGCTAAGCCACGGGGGTCGCGGGCCCGGTGGGGGGGGGGAGAAAACGAGGCTCGCGCCTCTCTCGCTCGCTTTTCCTCTTCTCCCCCCTTTCTCCCAACCACATCTCGTTCTCCCTTCAAGCTCGCCTTCAACGGGGCCCGCGACCCTTCGGTCGGCGCTCGCTTCCTCAGTGCCGCGGCTTAGGGCCACGAGAGAAAAAAATAAAAAAATACAAGGGCCAGGCAAGGCAGCCCCCACTCTGCCCGCACGCCCAGAGAAAAAAAAAAGCGGACCCGCTCGGAAGAACCCAAGCCCCACCGGCAACCACAGCAGCCGGGGCAGGCCAGACACCACGGGCCGCCCGCGGCAGAGCGGCTCGATCGCGCCGGTCACGACCGACGGAAGGGCGAGGCGCCGCCGCCTCGCCCGCCACATCTCCCCGGGGCTCTCTGTCGGGTTCGGGTCCGTCCGCACGCCAAGGCGAACCGGCCACCGCGGCCGGCCGCCGGCCCGCGCCACATCCCGGCCCGCTACGCGGGTCCCCGGCTTAAGGCCGAGGAAGGGGGACGACTCGACAACGACACACGGCGGGCGGGGGGAAAAGAACGGGGTGCCGCCACCCCGCCCCACCCACACCGCTCTCATCGGGCGGCTCCCGTCACCGAGCCCCTCGAGCATCAAACCGGGCCGCAGGCCGAGGCAAGGCCGCGCGCCCCACGGGAGCGTCCCCGCAGCACTTCCGACACGGAACACCCCACGCTGGCCAACGAAAGTCGGGAGGAGCGGGGAACGGGGCGCCGCCACCTCGGCCGACCGGGCCCGTCCTCGGGGCTCTCGGGAAAGGCCGGGGAAAGCCTCAGCGGCAGTCTCTCGACGGGGCCCAGAGCCCCGGCCACGCACACCCTTCTCTCTCTCTTTCTCGCGGGCCGCCGGCCGCCTGCACCGGACGGACCCCGCGGAAAAAAAACACGCCCGGCAGAGCGGGCCCCGGCTTAAGGCCGAGCGCAAAGAAGGGCGAAGAGGCGCCGCCGCCTCACCGACCGCCACATCCCCGGAGGGACGCGGGGGCCCTCGCCCTTCGCGAAGCCGGCAGGCACGCCAAGCCGGGCCGGAGCGGGACGCGCTCGCGGCTTGCCCTCCACCACGCCACCACCACTGCACCCAGTCCTGGCTGGGCGAGACGGGAACCCGGGACAGAGCCACGCGACTCGTCCCGCGCGTGCCGCAGACGGCACGCGCTCTCGGACACAGGCACGGGACCAGCCTGCGGGGATGCGGCCCGTCAGTCACGCTCCCGTAATACGGACAGACGAGTCCAAGGCTGCGGGGGCCCCCAAGAGAACGACTCGATGGCGACCGCGGCGGCGCACCGGCGCGCGCCGCCTCCTACGGTGACGTAACCGGAGGCGACCGACAACAGCGACCCCTCGGTGAACTTCCGGGAGAACCGGGGAGAACAGGTCTACCCAAGGCCCCGCCGAAATTTGCCTAAGTCCCGCCGGAGCGGGGTAGACCTGTTGGCCCCGTGACCGCCCGCCGCCACAGCGCCCCACCGGCGCCTGCGGCGGCGGAACGGCGGACTCCGCCGGCCCCGGAGCGGGGTAGACCTGTTGGCCCCGTGACCGCCCGCCGCCACAGCGCCCCACCGGCGCCTGCGGCGGCGGAACGGCGGACTCCGCCGGCCCCGGAGCGGGGTAGACCTGTTGGCCCCGTGACCGCCCGCCGCCACAGCGCCCCACCGGCGCCTGCGGCGGCGGAACGGCGGACTCCGCCGGCCCCGGAGCGGGGTAGACCTGTTCGCCCCGTGACTGACGCCTCCGGGTACGGCTAATGGCAGCGGCCGGCCCCGGGGCTGGCTAGACAAGGCATGCCGCTACCGTCCCGGGACCGGGAGAAGCCCAGAGCCCCGTAGGGCTTCGGAGCCGGATGGCTCTAGCAGCCCTGCCCCGCCCGATCGACCCTCTTTCGAGATCCGGAAGTATTTTAAACAAACAGCCCACCACTTTTTTTCTTTTTTTTTTTTTTTTTTTTTTTTTTTTTTTTTTTTTTTTTTATGTTGTTGTTGCTGGGTTTCTTAGCCTCGCCGGCTCCGGCTGCGCTCCGCCCCGCCCCGCCCCGCCTACCTACCCACCCACCGACCCACCCACCCACTGACGGAGGCCGCGGCGGGGCGGCCGGCGAGCGGGTAGCCGCTCGGAGGTCGGTCCCTTCACGGTCCGCAGAGGTCTTCGGCTCTCGGAGCACGCCTGGGGGGCCGCGGAGCCTCGGCGCCGAGGCGGGGCGGCCAGGTCTACCCAGGGCTGAACGCGCCGGCGCTAAGTGCGGCCGCGGCGGCCAGGTCTACCCAGCGGTCGGAACACCAAGTCCCGCCGGAGCGGGGTAGACCTGTTGGCCCCGTGACCGCCCGCCGCCACAGCGCCCCACCGGCGCCTGCGGCGGCGGAACGGCGGACTCCGCCGGCCCCGGAGCGGGGTAGACCTGTTCGCCCCGTGACCGCCCGCCGCCGCAGCGCCCCTCCGACGTGTCCGGCTACGGCTGATGGCTGCGGCCGGCCCCGGGGCTGGCTAGACAAGGCATGCCGCTACCGTCCCGGGACCGGGAGAAGCCCCGAGCCCCGTAGGGCTTCGAAGCCGGATGGCTCTAGCAGCCCTGTCCCGCCCGATCGACCCTCTTTCGAGATCAGGAAGTATTTTAAACAAACAGCCCACCACTTTTTTTTTTTTTTTTTTTTTTTTTTTTTTTTATGTTGTTGTTGCTGGGTTTCTGAGCCTCGCCGGCTCCGGCTCCGCTCCGCCCCGCCCCGCCCCGCCCCGCTCCGCCTACCTACCCACCCACCCACCCACCCACCCACCCACCCAGCGACGGAGGCCGCGGCGGGGCGGCCGGCGAGCGGGCAGCCGCTCGGAGGTCGGTCCCTTCACGGTCCGCAGAGGTCTTCGGCTCTCGGAGCACGCCTGGGGGGCCGCGGAGCCTCGGCGCCGAGGCGGGGCGGCCAGGTCTACCCAGGGCTGAACGCGCCGGCGCTAAGTGCGCTCGCGGCGGCCAGGTCTACCCAGCGGTCGAAACACCAAGTCCCGCCGGAGCGGGGTAGACCTGTTGGCCCCGTGACCGCCCGCCGCCACAGCGCCCCGCCGACGTCTCCGGCTACGGCTGATGGCTGCGGCCGGCCCCGGGGCTGGCTAGACAAGGCATGCCGCTACCGTCCCGGGACCGTGAGAAGCCCCGAGCCCCGTAGGGCCTCGGAGCCGGATGGCTTCTAGCAGCCCTGTCCCGCCCGATCGACCCTCTTTCGAGACCACGACGTATTTTCAACAAACAGCTCCGCCCACCTTTTTTTTTTTTTTTTTAGTTTTTTGGGTTTTTTTGTTTTTTTTTTTTTCTTTTCTTTTTTTTTTCTTTTTTTTTTTTTTTTTTTTGTGGGCTTTTTTTTGGTTTTTTTTTTTTGGGGGGCGGGGGGTTGCCCCCCTCTGAAAGAATGACTTTACTAATTGCTTGGAAGAAGGATCTTTTCCAGGAAAAAATACTCCTGGCACACTTTTCTTTGTTTTCCGTTTGCTCCCGGTCCACTTCCAGCCGAGCTAATCGGCACCTTGTTCCCTTCAATCGGCCTGCTGACACACCGAACCGTGGCGACGGTGTCGCCACGCCCGACCCCCCCCAAAAGAGAACCTTCGGGTGGACGGCGGGGAGGGGACGCCCGTCCAGGCGGCGGCGGTCCGGGGACCATGGCGCCGGCCCCGGGGCGCGCCTCGCCTCGTCCCGTCCGGCTCCGCGCCGCTCCGCCCCGCCCACCTACCCGCCCACCCAGCGACGGAGGCCGCGGCGGGGCGGCCGGCGAGCGGGCGGGCAGCCGCTCGGAGGTCGGTCCCTTCACGGTCCGCAGAAGGCTTCGGCTCTCGGAGCACGCCTGGGGGGCCGCGGAGCCTCGGCGCCGAGGCGGGGCGGCCAGGTCTACCCAGGGCTGAACGCGCCGGCGCTAAGTGCGGCCGCGGCGGCCAGGTCTACCCAGCGGTCGAAACACCAAGTCCCGCCGGAGCGGGGTAGACCTGTTGGCCCCGTGACCGCCCGCCGCCACAGCGCCCCACCGGCGCCTGCGGCGGCGGAACGGCGGACTCCGCCGGCCCCGGAGCGGGGTAGACCTGTTCGCCCCGTGACCGGCCGCCGCCGCAGCGCCCCTCCGACGTGTCCGGCTACGGCTGATGGCTGCGGCCGGCCCCGGGGCTGGCTAGACAAGGCATGGCGCTACCGTCCCGGGACCGGGAGAAGCCCCGAGCCCCGTAGGGCTTCGGAGCCGGATGGCTTCTAGCAGCCCTGTCCCGCCCGATCGACCCTCTTTCGAGATCAGGAAGTATTTTAAACAAACAGCCCATCACTTTTTTTTTTTTTTTTTTTATGTTGTTGTTGCTGGGTTTCTGAGCCTCGCCGGCTCCGGCTCCGCTCCGCCCCGCCCCGCCCCGCCCCGCTCCGCCTACCTACCCACCCACCCACCCACCCACCCACCCACTGACGGAGGCCGCGGCGGGGCGGCCGGCGAGCGGGTAGCCGCTCGGAGGTCGGTCCCTTCACGGTCCGCAGAGGTCTTCGGCTCTCGGAGCACGCCTGGGGGGCCGCGGAGCCTCGGCGCCGAGGCGAGGCGGCCAGGTCTACCCAGGGCTGAACGCGCCAGCGCTAAGTGCGGCCGCGGCGGCCAGGTCTACCCAGCGGTGGAAACACCAAGTCCCGCCGGAGCGGGGTAGACCTGTTCGCCCCGTGACCGCCCGCCGCCACAGCGCCCCGCCGACGTGTCCGGCTACGGCTGATGGCTGCGGCCGGCCCCGGGGCTGGCTAGACAAGGCATGGCGCTACCGTCCCGGGACCGTGAGAAGCCCCGAGCCCCGTAGGGCCTCGGAGCCGGATGGCTTCTAGCAGCCCTGTCCCGCCCGATCGACCCTCTTTCGAGACCACGACGTATTTTCAACAAACAGCTCCGCCCACCTTTTTTTTTTTTTTTAGGTGTTTTTTTTTTTTTTTTTTTGTGGGCTTTTTTTTGGTTTTGTTTTTTTTTTTTTTGGGGCGGGGGGTTGCCCCCCTCTGAAAGAATGACTTTACTAATTGCTTGGAAGAAGGATCTTTTCCAGGAAAAAATACTCCTGGCACACTTTTATTTGTTTTCCGTTTGCTCCCCGTCCACTTCCAGCCGAGCTAATCGGCACCTTGTTCCCTTCAATCGGCCTGCTGACACACCGAACCGTGGCGACGGTGTCGCCACGCCCGACCCCCCCCAAAAGAGAACCTTCGGGTGGACGGCGGGGAGGGGACGCCCGTCCAGGCGGCGGCGGTCCGGGGACCATGGCGCCGGCCCCGGGGCGCGCCTCGCCTCGTCCCGTCCGGCTCCGCGCCGCTCCGCCCCGCCCACCTACCCGCCCACCCAGCGACGGAGGCCGCGGCGGGGCGGCCGGCGAGCGGGCGGGCAGCCGCTCGGAGGTCGGTCCCTTCACGGTCCGCAGAGGTCTTCGGCTCTCGGAGCACGCCTGGAGGGCCGCGGAGCCTCGGCGCCGAGGCGGGGCGGCCAGGTCTACCCAGGGCTGAACGCGCCGGCGCCAAGTGCGCTCGCGGCGGCCAGGTCTACCCAGAGGTCGAAACACCAAGTCCCGCCGGAGCGGGGTAGACCTGTTGGCCCCGTGACCGCCCGCCGCCACAGCGCCCCTCCGACGTCTCCGGCTACGGCTGATGGCTGCGGCCGGCCACGGGGCTGGCTAAACAAGGCATGCCGCTACCGTCCCGGGACCGTGAGAAGCCCCGAGCCCCGTAGGGCCTCGGAGCCGGATGGCTCTAGCAGCCCTGTCCCGCCCGATCGACCCTCCTTCGAGACCACGACGTATTTTCCACAAACAGCTCCCCCCATGTTTTTGTTTTGTTTTGTTTGGGTTGGTTTTTTTGTGGGTTTTTTTGTGGGTTGTTTTTTTTTTTTTTTTTTTTTTTTTTAGGTTTTTTGGGGGTTTTTTTGAGGTTTTCGTTTTTATTTTTTTTAATTCCCACACCCCCCCCCCCCCCCCGAAAGAATGACTCTACTTCTTGCTTGGAAGAAGGATCTTTTCCAGGAAAAAATACTCCTGGCACACTTTATTTGCTTTCCGTTTGCTCCCCGTCCACTTCCAGCCGAGCTAATCGGCACCTTGTGCCCTGCAATCGGCCTGCTGACACACCGAACCGTGGCGACGGTGTCGCCACGCCCGACCCCCCCCAAAAGAGAACCTTCGGGTGGACGGCGGGGAGGGGACGCCCGTCCAGGCGGCGGCGGTCCGGGGACCATGGCGCCGGCCCCGGGGCGCGTCCCGCCTCGTCCCGTCCGGCTCCGCGCCGCTCCGCCCCGCCCACCTACCCGCCCACCCAGCGACGGAGGCCGCGGCGGGGCGGCGGGCGAGCGGGCAGCCGCTCGGAGGTCGGTCCCTTCACGGTCCGCAGAAGGCTTCGGCTCTCGGAGCACGCCTGGGGGGCCGCGGGGCCTCGGCGCCAAGGCGCCCGGGGCCGGCACGAAGCCGCCGGCCGGCCCTCTGCCCGCGTTCACACAAGAGAGACAGACACAGTGACGCACACCCCCGCTCCACACACGGACGTCTCTCAGAGCGCCACACACACCCCGGCGCAGCCGCACACGTGTGCGCGCACACACATAACACGCGTGCTCCCCCCTGCCCGCTCACCCCGCCCGCGGCCCTGCCCTCCAGTCTGTCGCGGCCGCCGCGCGAGGCTTGGGGGCGCCCCGCCCTTTGGCATCAGCCTCCCCGGCCCCGCCTTCGGGCTTCTCCCGCCCCCGCCCAGCGAGGGTTGGGGGCGCCCGGCCCGCTAGCGCCTGCCTCCCCGGCACCGCCTCCGGGCTTCTTCTGCCCCCGCCCAGGCTGTCGGCGGCGGCGGCGGCAGGGCAAGGAGCAGGCCGAGGCCGAGGCGGCCAGGGTCTTCGGCGAGCAGGCCGAGAGAAGTCGGCCGCCTTCCACGTCCCGGCGTTCGCGGGGGGGGGGGAGGAGCAGGTGCGAGCAGCTGTGTGCGCAGCTGCGTATGAAGGCAGGCGGGCAGGCCAGCGGGCCGGCGGACCGGTCGGGGATAGCAGGTCTGCCCCAGGGTCTGAGCAGCAAGTCCGGCGGCGGCGGCGGCCAGGTCTACCCAGGGTCTAAGCAGCAGGTGTGGCGGCGGCGGCCAGGTCTACCCCAGGCTTGACCTGCCGGCACTAAGTGCGACCGCGGCGGCCAGGTCTACCCAGGGTCTGAGCAGCAGGACCGGCGGCGGCGGCCAGGTCTACCCAGGGTCTGAGCAGCCGGTCCGGCGGCGGCGGCCAGGTCTACCCAGGGTCTGAGCAGCAGGACCGGCGGCGGCGGCCAGGTCTACCCCAGGCTTTGACCAGCGGGTCCGGCGGCGGCGGCCAGGTCTACCCAGGGTCTGAGCAGCCGGTCCGGCGGCGGCCAGGTCTACCCCAGGCTTTGACCAGCGGGTCCGGCGGCGGCGGCCAGGTCTACCCAGGGTCTAAGCAGCCGGTCCGGCGGCGGCCAGGTCTACCCCAGGCTTTGACCAGCGGGTCCGGCGGCGGCGGCCAGGTCTACCCAGGGTCTGAGCAGCCGGTCCGGCGGCGGCGGCCAGGTCTACCCAGGGTCTAAGCACCGCGTCCGGCGGAGGCGGCCAGGTCGACCCAGGCTCTCGGCACCGGGACCTAAGTGTAGCCAAAGGCGGAGATCACGTCTACCCAGCGGCTTTGGCGACCGGGGGCGGAGGCCGAAGGAGAAGAGGTCTTCCTGCTTTCCCCTCGGCGGGCGACAGGGGGCGGACGAGACCACCCGGCCCACGCAGCACCCGCCAGGACGGCAGGGGGCGCCGCGGGACGGGACGGGACGGGACGGGACGGGACGGGACGGGACGGTGACGGTGACGGGGCGCCGCGCGCGCTCCTCTCTGTAGCCCCCTGAGCGCCGGCCGGCCCCGCCCCGCCCCGCCCACCCACCCACCCACCCGGCCGCCGGCCCCCCCGCCCACTGACAGAGGCCGCGGTGGGGCGGGCGGCGAGCGAGCAGCCGCTTTCAGGTCGGTCCCTTCACGGTCCGCAGAAGGCTTCGGCTCTCGGAGCACGCCTGGGGGGCCGCGGGGCCTCGGCGCCAGGGCGCCCGGGGCCGGCACGAAGCTGCCGGCCGGCCCTCTGCCCGCGTTCACACAGAGAGAGTCAGACACAGTGACGCACACCCCCGCTCCACACACGGACGTCTCTCAGAGCGCCACGCACACCCGAGCACAGCCACACACGTGCGCATGCACACACATAACACGCGTGCTCCCGCCTGCCCGCTCACCCCGTCCCCTGCCCCTGCCCTCTAGTCTGTCGCGGCTGCCGCGCGAGGCTAGGGGGCGCCCCGTCCGCTAGCGCCAGCCTCCCCGGCACCGCCTCCGAGCTGCTTCTGCCCCTGCACGGGCTCTCAGCGGCGGCAGCCTGTCCGGCCAGGTCTACCGTGGGAAGTCTCTGCAGGCGGCCCGGCGGCGGCGGCCAGGTCTTCCCAAGGCAGTCTTTGCAGCTCTTCCGGCGGCGGCCGCCGGGTGTACCCAGGGAAGTCTTTGCAGCCGGCGGCCGGGTGTACCCAGGGAAGTCATTGCAGCTTGCCTGGCGGCGGCGGCCAGGTCTACCCAGGAAAATCGTTGCAGCCGGCGGCCAGGTCTACCCAGGGAAGTGTCTGCAGATTGCCTGGAAGAGGCGGCCAGGTCTACCCAGGGAGGTCTTTGCAGGCGGCCCGGCGGCGGCGGCCAGGTCTACCCAGGGAAGTCTATGCAGAGTGCCTGGAAGAGGCGGCCAGGTCTACCCAGGAAAGTCTATGCAGAGTGCCTGGAAGAGGCGGCCAGGTCTACCCAGGGAAGTGTCTGCAGATTGCCTGGAAGCGGCGGCCAGGTCTACCCAGGGAAGTGTCTGCAGATTGCCTGGAAGCGGCGGCCAGGTCTACCCAGGGAGGTCTTTGCAGGCGGCCCGGCGGCGGCGGCCAGGTCTACCCAGGGAAGTCTATGCAGAGTGCCTGGA
>WQNJ02000209.1:77500-80000 GCA_016584745.2 Phylloscopus trochilus trochilus
ACACGACCGACGGCCGCCGGGCCCCGCGGGGCGAGGACGGGGGACCGAGGCCGCCGAGGAAAACCGCTTCCCTCGCCGACCCGCGGCGCCACCGCCCTTCCCCCCTCCGGGGCACCGGCCGACCGCCGCCCGCGCTCGCTAGACCGCCCGCCCGCCCGCCGCCGGGCGACCGCGGCTTACGACGGGCCTGCGAGAAAACCCCCAGCCGCGCCGCCGGGGTGACCCCCCCGGACGGCGATTGATCGTCACGCGACGCTCAGACAGGCGTAGCCCCGGGAGGAACCCGGGGCCGCAAGTGCGTTCGAAGTGTCGATGATCAATGTGTCCTGCAATTCACATTAATTCTCGCAGCTAGCTGCGTTCTTCATCGACGCACGAGCCGAGTGATCCACCGCTAAGAGTTGTCTGGCTTTCGGCACCGACTCCGCGCGCGCGGAGGGGCCGGGACCGCTCGCGTGGAACGGCCCCCTTTTTTGCTCGGCGAGGACGCGCCTCGCCTGCGACCGTACGAGCACACACACAAACGACCGTGAGGAGGCGGAGGGGAAAAAAAAATTAACCCCACGCAACGCTCCGAAGGCCGGCAAAGGTGAAGCCGGGGGGGCACGCACCCCCGACCGCCTCCCCCCGCGAGGGGAGGCGCCGGCCTCGCATGCCGTCCTTCGGAGGCGGCCCAGGCGCCCGGGCTCGGCCCGGTCTCCGCGCGGAGAGAGCCGCGCGGCGCGCGCCGGACCGCGGGGGGAGACGGCCCGCCCGGCCTCTCTGACGGGAACGACGCACGCGCGCCACCGGGGGAGCCGGGGGCGCGACCGTCGGCCCCCGCCCCGCGACTCGCTTTCCCTCGACCGCGCCGCGGACGCCCGCGGAGCGACGCCGCACCGCCGTCGCGGCCGGCCCTTCTCTCTCTCTCTGCCTCTGGCTCTTCCCCAGCGGCCTCGCAACGCCCGAGACGACCCGCGGCGACGAACCGCCTCGCCGACGCGACCCCGCGCGGGACCGCTCCCGCCGGAAGGCTTAGCGTCTGACGGCCGCAGCCCCGCCACCGGCGCCGGAGGCGGACGCCACCGAGTCCCGAGCCGGCATCGCGAGCGCCCGAGGCCTGCCGGGCGGCAGACCCACCGCCCCTGCGGCCGCACTCCCGAGACCGCCGCCGCCTCTTCGCACCATCCGGGCCCCCTTGCCAACGAGCACGCGCCCGGTGGAGGGCTCTGACGGCGCTGAGCCGGGGGGCAACGCCCGCTCTCCTCGCTTCCGCTCAGAGACCGGGACGGGGAGCGCCCCCGCGGCCGCGCCGCAGGCCCGTCCGTTCGGCCCACACGCGGCCCGGGAGGGGAGACGGGGAAGCGACGGGCGGGGCTCGGGCCGGGACCGCCACAGGCGACGGCAGGCGCCTCCCGGCCGACCACCCCCCGAGGGGGACACCCGTCGAGCGGCGACGCCGCCGCTCGGCACGGGGTCGGCCGCACTCGTCGGCATCCAGCGACGGAGGGAACCGCAGAGCGCTCGACCCGGGCGGGCCGGCGATCGAGGCGGAGACGGCCGGCGGACGGCGCCGCCGCCGCGGCGCCTTCGGGGAAGAAAGGCCGTCGAGGGGAGAGAGAGGAGAGAGAGAGGAAAGGCGCGGCCGCGCCCGGCGCGGCGCCGCGCGCGGACGGACCGCGACGGCGGCCGAGGAGAAAAAGCGAGAGCGCGGGCGGGCCCCGGCGGCCGCAACCCCGCGGCCGAGGAAGGGCGGAGAGCGCGCGCTCTCCGCCGCCGGCGCGGTCGCCCCGTTTCGAGACCGGCGGGTCGGCCCCGCGGCCGGATCGCGCGCCACGGCCTCTCCGCCGAGACCGGGCCGCGGAGAGGGGGGGGCAGGGAGCCCCTCCCCGGCGCGGACACGGGTGGCCCCCGCGCGCGCGCGCGCGGCGGGACGACGCCGACGACCGGGAGCGCGGCCGGCCGCAACGGACACCACCGCAGGGGATCGGCGGGAGTAGCTCCCCACCCCTCGATGGCGCCGCGCCGCCGCCCGCCGGACCCGCCGCCGCCGCCGCACTCCGCCGCCGCCGCGGCGGGGCCGCGCCGAGCCGCCCGAGTCTTTAAACCTCCGCCCGGCTCGGCGGCCCTTTCTGCTCCGCCCCCCGCCCCACACTTTCAGCGTTTGACGACGCCGAAGGAGGGAGGGGAGAAAAAGCGGCGGGACCGCCGAGACGCGGAGCGCTAGGTACCTGGCCCTGGGGCGAGGGAAACGACCTGAATGGCCCCGCCGGGGTGCCTCCCCCACTGCCGCCCTCGGGGGAGCGTCCGCCGGCGGGGGCGCGCCCGACGTCCACCGCCACCACCGCGGGATCCGTCTCGGGGCCCGGGGTTTCCCTCAGTAGCCCGGCGCTGCGCCCGAGAGGACCGCCGCGGCTCGGGCCGCCCCGCCGGAGCGGGGACGCGGCCCGGCCACCGAGAGCCTCGCGCACCTGCCCCCGCCGAGACAGAAGTCCCGGCGGCGGAGGGCTCGCGCGCGCGC
>WQNJ02000209.1:85000-92500 GCA_016584745.2 Phylloscopus trochilus trochilus
TCCCCGCAGCACTTCCGACACGGAACACCCCACGCTGGCCAACGAAAGTCGGGAGGAGCGGGGAACGGGGCGCCGCCACCTCGGCCGACCGGGCCCGTCCTCGGGGCTCTCGGGAAAGGCCGGGGAAAGCCTCAGCGGCAGTCTCTCGACGGGGCCCAGAGCCCCGGCCACGCACACCCTTCTCGCTCTCTTTCTCGCGGGCCGCCGGCCGCCTGCACCGGACGGACCCCGCGGAAAAAAAAACACGCCCGGCAGAGCGGGCCCCGGCTTAAGGCCGAGCGCAAAGAAGGGCGAAGAGGCGCCGCCGCCTCACCGACCGCCACATCCCCGGAGGGACGCGGGGGCCCTCGCCCTTCGCGAAGCCGGCAGGCACGCCAAGCCGGGCCGGAGCGGGACGCGCTCGCGGCTTGCCCTCCACCACGCCACCACCACTGCACCCAGTCCTGGCTGGGCGAGACGGGAACCCGGGACAGAGCCACGCGACTCGTCCCGCGCGTGCCGCAGACGGCACGCGCTCTCGGACACAGGCACGGGACCAGCCTGCGGGGATGCGGCCCGTCAGTCACGCTCCCGTAATACGGACAGACGAGTCCAAGGCTGCGGGGGCCCCCAAGAGAACGACTCGATGGCGACCGCGGCGGCGCACCGGCGCGCGCCGCCTCCTACGGTGACGTAACCGGAGGCGACCGACAACAGCGACCCCTCGGTGAACTTCCGGGAGAACCGGGGAGAACAGGTCTACCCACGGCCCCGCCGAAATTTGCCTAAGTCCCGCCGGAGCGGGGTAGACCTGTTGGCCCCGTGACCGCCCGCCGCCACAGCGCCCCACCGGCGCCTGCGGCGGCGGAACGGCGGACTCCGCCGGCCCCGGAGCGGGGTAGACCTGTTGGCCCCGTGACCGCCCGCCGCCACAGCGCCCCACCGGCGCCTGCGGCGGCGGAACGGCGGACTCCGCCGGCCCCGGAGCGGGGTAGACCTGTTGGCCCCGTGACCGCCCGCCGCCACAGCGCCCCACCGGCGCCTGCGGCGGCGGAACGGCGGACTCCGCCGGCCCCGGAGCGGGGTAGACCTGTTCGCCCCGTGACTGACGCCTCCGGGTACGGCTAATGGCAGCGGCCGGCCCCGGGACTGGCTAGACAAGGCATGCCGCTACCGTCCCGGGACCGGGAGAAGCCCAGAGCCCCGTAGGGCTTCGGAGCCGGATGGCTCTAGCAGCCCTGTCCCGCCCGATCGACCCTCTTTCGAGATCAGGAAGTATTTTAAACAAACAGCCCACCACTTTTTTTTTTTTTTTTTTTTTTTTTTTTTTTTTTTATGTTGTTGTTGCTGGGTTTCTTAGCCTCGCCGGCTCCGGCTGCGCTCCGCCCCGCCCCGCCCCGCCTACCTACCCACCCACCGACCCACCCACCCACTGACGGAGGCCGCGGCGGGGCGGCCGGCGAGCGGGCGGGTAGCCGCTCGGAGGTCGGTCCCTTCACGGTCCGCAGAGGTCTTCGGCTCTCGGAGCACGCCTGGGGGGCCGCGGAGCCTCTGCGCCGAGGCGGGGCGGCCAGGTCTACCCAGGGCTGAACGCGCCGGCGCTAAGTGCGGCCGCGGCGGCCAGGTCTACCCAGAGGTCGAAACACCAAGTCCCGCCGGAGCGGGGTAGACCTGTTGGCCCCGTGACCGCCCGCCGCCACAGCGCCCCACCGGCGCCTGCGGCGGCGGAACGGCGGACTCCGCCGGCCCCGGAGCGGGGTAGACCTGTTCGCCCCGTGACCGCCCGCCGCCGCAGCGCCCCGCCGACGTGTCCGGCTACGGCTGATGGCTGCGGCCGGCCCCGGGACTGGCTAGACAAGGCATGGCGCTACCGTCCCGGGACCGGGAGAAGCCCCGAGCCCCGTAGGGCTTCGAAGCCGGATGGCTCTAGCAGCCCTGTCCCGCCCGATCGACCCTCTTTCGAGATCAGGAAGTATTTTAAACAAACAGCCCACCACTTTTTTTTTTTTTTTTTTTTTTTTTTTTTTTTTTTTATGTTGTTGTTGCTGGGTTTCTTAGCCTCGCCGGCTCCGGCTGCGCTCCGCCCCGCCCCGCCCCGCCTACCTACCCACCCACCGACCCACCCACCCACTGACGGAGGCCGCGGCGGGGCGGCCGGCGAGCGGGTAGCCGCTCGGAGGTCGGTCCCTTCACGGTCCGCAGAGGTCTTCGGCTCTCGAAGCACGCCTGGGGGGCCGCGGAGCCTCGGCGCCGAGGCGAGGCGGCCAGGTCTACCCAGGGCTGAACGCGCCAGCGCTAAGTTCGGCCGCGGCGGCCAGGTCTACCCAGCGGTCGAAACACCAAGTCCCGCCGGAGCGGGGTAGACCTGTTCGCCCCGTGACCGCCCGCCGCCACAGCGCCCCGCCGACGTGTCCGGCTACGGCTGATGGCTGCGGCCGGCCCCGGGGCTGGCTAGACAAGGCATGCCGCTACCGTCCCGGGACCGTGAGAAGCCCCGAGCCCCGTAGGGCCTCGGAGCCGGATGGCTTCTAGCAGCCCTGTCCCGCCCGATCGACCCTCTTTCGAGACCACGACGTATTTTCAACAAACAGCTCCGCCCACCTTTTTTTTTTTTTTTTTTTAGTTTTTTGGGGGTTTTTTTGTTTTTGTTTTTTCTTTTTTTTTTTTTTTTTTTTTTTGTGGGCTTTTTTTTGGTTTTTTTTTTTTGGGGGCGGGGGGTTGCCCCCCTCTGAAAGAATGACTTTACTAATTGCTTGGAAGAAGGATCTTTTCCAGGAAAAAATACTCCTGGCACACTTTTCTTTGTTTTCCGTTTGCTCCCGGTCCACTTCCAGCCGAGCTAATCGGCACCTTGTGCCCTTCAATCGGCCTGCTGACACACCGAACCGTGGCGACGGTGTCGCCACGCCCGACCCCCCCCAAAAGAGAACCTTCGGGTGGACGGCGGGGAGGGGACGCCCGTCCAGGCGGCGGCGGTCCGGGGACCATGGCGCCGGCCCCGGGGCGCGCCTCGCCTTGTCCCGTCCGGCTCCGCGCCGCTCCGCCCCGCCCACCTACCCGCCCACCCAGCGACGGAGGCCGCGGCGGGGCGGCCGGCGAGCGGGCGGGTAGCCGCTCGGAGGTCGGTCCCTTCACGGTCCGCAGAGGTCTTCGGCTCTCGGAGCACGCCTGGGGGGCCGCGGAGCCTCGGCGCCGAGGCGGGGCGGCCAGGTCTACCCAGGGCTGAACGCGCCGGCGCTAAGTGCGGCCGCGGCGGCCAGGTCTACCCAGCGGTCGAAACACCAAGTCCCGCCGGAGCGGGGTAGACCTGTTGGCCCCGTGACCGCCCGCCGCCACAGCGCCCCACCGGCGCCTGCGGCGGCGGAACGGCGGACTCCGCCGGCCCCGGAGCGGGGTAGACCTGTTCGCCCCGTGACCGGCCGCCGCCGCAGCGCCCCTCCGACGTGTCCGGCTACGGCTGATGGCTGCGGCCGGCCCCGGGGCTGGCTAGACAAGGCATGGCGCTACCGTCCCGGGACCGGGAGAAGCCCCGAGCCCCGTAGGGCTTCGGAGCCGGATGGCTTCTAGCAGCCCTGTCCCGCCCGATCGACCCTCTTTCGAGATCAGGAAGTATTTTAAACAAACAGCCCATCACTTTTTTTTTTTTTTTTTTTATGTTGTTGTTGCTGGGTTTCTGAGCCTCGCCGGCTCCGGCTCCGCTCCGCCCCGCCCCGCCCCGCCCCGCTCCGCCTACCTACCCACCCACCCACCCACCCACCCACCCACTGACGGAGGCCGCGGCGGGGCGGCCGGCGAGCGGGTAGCCGCTCGGAGGTCGGTCCCTTCACGGTCCGCAGAGGTCTTCGGCTCTCGGAGCACGCCTGGGGGGCCGCGGAGCCTCGGCGCCGAGGCGAGGCGGCCAGGTCTACCCAGGGCTGAACGCGCCAGCGCTAAGTGCGGCCGCGGCGGCCAGGTCTACCCAGCGGTGGAAACACCAAGTCCCGCCGGAGCGGGGTAGACCTGTTCGCCCCGTGACCGCCCGCCGCCACAGCGCCCCGCCGACGTGTCCGGCTACGGCTGATGGCTGCGGCCGGCCCCGGGGCTGGCTAGACAAGGCATGGCGCTACCGTCCCGGGACCGTGAGAAGCCCCGAGCCCCGTAGGGCCTCGGAGCCGGATGGCTTCTAGCAGCCCTGTCCCGCCCGATCGACCCTCTTTCGAGACCACGACGTATTTTCAACAAACAGCTCCGCCCACCTTTTTTTTTTTTTTTAGGTGTTTTTTTTTTTTTTTTTTTTGTGGGCTTTTTTTTGGTTTTGTTTTTTTTTTTTTTGGGGCGGGGGGTTGCCCCCCTCTGAAAGAATGACTTTACTAATTGCTTGGAAGAAGGATCTTTTCCAGGAAAAAATACTCCTGGCACACTTTTATTTGTTTTCCGTTTGCTCCCCGTCCACTTCCAGCCGAGCTAATCGGCACCTTGTTCCCTTCAATCGGCCTGCTGACACACCGAACCGTGGCGACGGTTTCGCCACGCCCGACCCCCCCCAAAAGAGAACCTTCGGGTGGACGGCGGGGAGGGGACGCCCGTCCAGGCGGCGGCGGTCCGGGGACCATGGCGCCGGCCCCGGGGCGCGCCTCGCCTCGTCCCGTCCGGCTCCGCGCCGCTCCGCCCCGCCCACCTACCCGCCCACCCAGCGACGGAGGCCGCGGCGGGGCGGCCGGCGAGCGGGCGGGCAGCCGCTCGGAGGTCGGTCCCTTCACGGTCCGCAGAGGTCTTCGGCTCTCGGAGCACGCCTGGAGGGCCGCGGAGCCTCGGCGCCGAGGCGGGGCGGCCAGGTCTACCCAGGGCTGAACGCGCCGGCGCCAAGTGCGCTCGCGGCGGCCAGGTCTACCCAGAGGTCGAAACACCAAGTCCCGCCGGAGCGGGGTAGACCTGTTGGCCCCGTGACCGCCCGCCGCCACAGCGCCCCTCCGACGTCTCCGGCTACGGCTGATGGCTGCGGCCGGCCACGGGGCTGGCTAAACAAGGCATGCCGCTACCGTCCCGGGACCGTGAGAAGCCCCGAGCCCCGTAGGGCCTCGGAGCCGGATGGCTCTAGCAGCCCTGTCCCGCCCGATCGACCCTCCTTCGAGACCACGACGTATTTTCCACAAACAGCTCCCCCCATGTTTTTGTTTTGTTTTGTTTGGGTTGGTTTTTTTGTGGGTTTTTTTGTGGGTTGTTTTTTTTTTTTTTTTTTTTTTTTTTAGGTTTTTTGGGGGTTTTTTTGAGGTTTTCGTTTTTATTTTTTTTAATTCCCACACCCCCCCCCCCCCCCCGAAAGAATGACTCTACTTCTTGCTTGGAAGAAGGATCTTTTCCAGGAAAAAATACTCCTGGCACACTTTATTTGCTTTCCGTTTGCTCCCCGTCCACTTCCAGCCGAGCTAATCGGCACCTTGTGCCCTGCAATCGGCCTGCTGACACACCGAACCGTGGCGACGGTGTCGCCACGCCCGACCCCCCCCAAAAGAGAACCTTCGGGTGGACGGCGGGGAGGGGACGCCCGTCCAGGCGGCGGCGGTCCGGGGACCATGGCGCCGGCCCCGGGGCGCGTCCCGCCTCGTCCCGTCCGGCTCCGCGCCGCTCCGCCCCGCCCACCTACCCGCCCACCCAGCGACGGAGGCCGCGGCGGGGCGGCGGGCGAGCGGGCAGCCGCTCGGAGGTCGGTCCCTTCACGGTCCGCAGAAGGCTTCGGCTCTCGGAGCACGCCTGGGGGGCCGCGGGGCCTCGGCGCCAAGGCGCCCGGGGCCGGCACGAAGCCGCCGGCCGGCCCTCTGCCCGCGTTCACACAAGAGAGACAGACACAGTGACGCACACCCCCGCTCCACACACGGACGTCTCTCAGAGCGCCACACACACCCCGGCGCAGCCGCACACGTGTGCGCGCACACACATAACACGCGTGCTCCCCCCTGCCCGCTCACCCCGCCCGCGGCCCTGCCCTCCAGTCTGTCGCGGCCGCCGCGCGAGGCTTGGGGGCGCCCCGCCCTTTGGCATCAGCCTCCCCGGCCCCGCCTTCGGGCTTCTCCCGCCCCCGCCCAGCGAGGGTTGGGGGCGCCCGGCCCGCTAGCGCCTGCCTCCCCGGCACCGCCTCCGGGCTTCTTCTGCCCCCGCCCAGGCTGTCGGCGGCGGCGGCGGCAGGGCAAGGAGCAGGCCGAGGCCGAGGCGGCCAGGGTCTTCGGCGAGCAGGCCGAGAGAAGTCGGCCGCCTTCCACGTCCCGGCGTTCGCGGGGGGGGGGGAGGAGCAGGTGCGAGCAGCTGTGTGCGCAGCTGCGTATGAAGGCAGGCGGGCAGGCCAGCGGGCCGGCGGACCGGTCGGGGATAGCAGGTCTGCCCCAGGGTCTGAGCAGCAAGTCCGGCGGCGGCGGCGGCCAGGTCTACCCAGGGTCTAAGCAGCAGGTGTGGCGGCGGCGGCCAGGTCTACCCCAGGCTTGACCTGCCGGCACTAAGTGCGACCGCGGCGGCCAGGTCTACCCAGGGTCTGAGCAGCAGGACCGGCGGCGGCGGCCAGGTCTACCCAGGGTCTGAGCAGCCGGTCCGGCGGCGGCGGCCAGGTCTACCCAGGGTCTGAGCAGCAGGACCGGCGGCGGCGGCCAGGTCTACCCCAGGCTTTGACCAGCGGGTCCGGCGGCGGCGGCCAGGTCTACCCAGGGTCTGAGCAGCCGGTCCGGCGGCGGCCAGGTCTACCCCAGGCTTTGACCAGCGGGTCCGGCGGCGGCGGCCAGGTCTACCCAGGGTCTAAGCAGCCGGTCCGGCGGCGGCCAGGTCTACCCCAGGCTTTGACCAGCGGGTCCGGCGGCGGCGGCCAGGTCTACCCAGGGTCTGAGCAGCCGGTCCGGCGGCGGCGGCCAGGTCTACCCAGGGTCTAAGCACCGCGTCCGGCGGAGGCGGCCAGGTCGACCCAGGCTCTCGGCACCGGGACCTAAGTGTAGCCAAAGGCGGAGATCACGTCTACCCAGCGGCTTTGGCGACCGGGGGCGGAGGCCGAAGGAGAAGAGGTCTTCCTGCTTTCCCCTCGGCGGGCGACAGGGGGCGGACGAGACCACCCGGCCCACGCAGCACCCGCCAGGACGGCAGGGGGCGCCGCGGGACGGGACGGGACGGGACGGGACGGGACGGGACGGGACGGTGACGGTGACGGGGCGCCGCGCGCGCTCCTCTCTGTAGCCCCCTGAGCGCCGGCCGGCCCCGCCCCGCCCCGCCCACCCACCCACCCACCCGGCCGCCGGCCCCCCCGCCCACTGACAGAGGCCGCGGTGGGGCGGGCGGCGAGCGAGCAGCCGCTTTCAGGTCGGTCCCTTCACGGTCCGCAGAAGGCTTCGGCTCTCGGAGCACGCCTGGGGGGCCGCGGGGCCTCGGCGCCAGGGCGCCCGGGGCCGGCACGAAGCTGCCGGCCGGCCCTCTGCCCGCGTTCACACAGAGAGAGTCAGACACAGTGACGCACACCCCCGCTCCACACACGGACGTCTCTCAGAGCGCCACGCACACCCGAGCACAGCC
>WQNJ02000209.1:100000-102500 GCA_016584745.2 Phylloscopus trochilus trochilus
GCACGGCACGGTCCCGCCCCGCGCGGTACCCACCCGCAGACAGCCGCCCGCACGGGGGGGGAGCCCCGGGGGGCGAGGCCCGCGCCTCGCCCCCCCCATTCTCGCCCCTTTTTTCTCTCTCTCCGGGCCCCCTCGGCGCCGCGTCCGCGACGCCGTCTAGACTTCTCGCTCTCTTCCCCGGCCGCCGCGCCGCCGAGCACCGCGGCGCGGCCCCCGGTCGAGGACGAGCTCCGCCCCTGCGGCTCGCTCCGGGAGCGGGGAGCTACGGAGCGCTCCCCGAGTCTGCATTTAAGGGGACGAAGGCCCTTTGGCGCGGCGCTCCGACCGACGCGGGACGGAACGGACGGACCGCGCGACACGACCGACGGCCGCCGGGCCCCGCGGGGCGAGGACGGGGGACCGAGGCCGCCGAGGAAAACCGCTTCCCTCGCCGACCCGCGGCGCCACCGCCCTTCCCCCCTCCGGGGCACCGGCCGACCGCCGCCCGCGCTCGCTAGACCGCCCGCCCGCCCGCCGCCGGGCGACCGCGGCTTACGACGGGCCTGCGAGAAAACCCCCAGCCGCGCCGCCGGGGTGACCCCCCCGGACGGCGATTGATCGTCACGCGACGCTCAGACAGGCGTAGCCCCGGGAGGAACCCGGGGCCGCAAGTGCGTTCGAAGTGTCGATGATCAATGTGTCCTGCAATTCACATTAATTCTCGCAGCTAGCTGCGTTCTTCATCGACGCACGAGCCGAGTGATCCACCGCTAAGAGTTGTCTGGCTTTCGGCACCGACTCCGCGCGCGCGGAGGGGCCGGGACCGCTCGCGTGGAACGGCCCCCTTTTTTGCTCGGCGAGGACGCGCCTCGCCTGCGACCGTACGAGCACACACACAAACGACCGTGAGGAGGCGGAGGGGAAAAAAAAATTAACCCCACGCAACGCTCCGAAGGCCGGCAAAGGTGAAGCCGGGGGGGCACGCACCCCCGACCGCCTCCCCCCGCGAGGGGAGGCGCCGGCCTCGCATGCCGTCCTTCGGAGGCGGCCCAGGCGCCCGGGCTCGGCCCGGTCTCCGCGCGGAGAGAGCCGCGCGGCGCGCGCCGGACCGCGGGGGGAGACGGCCCGCCCGGCCTCTCTGACGGGAACGACGCACGCGCGCCACCGGGGGAGCCGGGGGCGCGACCGTCGGCCCCCGCCCCGCGACTCGCTTTCCCTCGACCGCGCCGCGGACGCCCGCGGAGCGACGCCGCACCGCCGTCGCGGCCGGCCCTTCTCTCTCTCTCTGCCTCTGGCTCTTCCCCAGCGGCCTCGCAACGCCCGAGACGACCCGCGGCGACGAACCGCCTCGCCGACGCGACCCCGCGCGGGACCGCTCCCGCCGGAAGGCTTAGCGTCTGACGGCCGCAGCCCCGCCACCGGCGCCGGAGGCGGACGCCACCGAGTCCCGAGCCGGCATCGCGAGCGCCCGAGGCCTGCCGGGCGGCAGACCCACCGCCCCTGCGGCCGCACTCCCGAGACCGCCGCCGCCTCTTCGCACCATCCGGGCCCCCTTGCCAACGAGCACGCGCCCGGTGGAGGGCTCTGACGGCGCTGAGCCGGGGGGCAACGCCCGCTCTCCTCGCTTCCGCTCAGAGACCGGGACGGGGAGCGCCCCCGCGGCCGCGCCGCAGGCCCGTCCGTTCGGCCCACACGCGGCCCGGGAGGGGAGACGGGGAAGCGACGGGCGGGGCTCGGGCCGGGACCGCCACAGGCGACGGCAGGCGCCTCCCGGCCGACCACCCCCCGAGGGGGACACCCGTCGAGCGGCGACGCCGCCGCTCGGCACGGGGTCGGCCGCACTCGTCGGCATCCAGCGACGGAGGGAACCGCAGAGCGCTCGACCCGGGCGGGCCGGCGATCGAGGCGGAGACGGCCGGCGGACGGCGCCGCCGCCGCGGCGCCTTCGGGGAAGAAAGGCCGTCGAGGGGAGAGAGAGGAGAGAGAGAGGAAAGGCGCGGCCGCGCCCGGCGCGGCGCCGCGCGCGGACGGACCGCGACGGCGGCCGAGGAGAAAAAGCGAGAGCGCGGGCGGGCCCCGGCGGCCGCAACCCCGCGGCCGAGGAAGGGCGGAGAGCGCGCGCTCTCCGCCGCCGGCGCGGTCGCCCCGTTTCGAGACCGGCGGGTCGGCCCCGCGGCCGGATCGCGCGCCACGGCCTCTCCGCCGAGACCGGGCCGCGGAGAGGGGGGGGCAGGGAGCCCCTCCCCGGCGCGGACACGGGTGGCCCCCGCGCGCGCGCGCGCGGCGGGACGACGCCGACGACCGGGAGCGCGGCCGGCCGCAACGGACACCACCGCAGGGGATCGGCGGGAGTAGCTCCCCACCCCTCGATGGCGCCGCGCCGCCGCCCGCCGGACCCGCCGCCGCCGCCGCACTCCGCCGCCGCCGCGGCGGGGCCGCGCCGAGCCGCCCGAGTCTTTAAACCTCCGCCCGGCTCGGCGGCCCTTTCTGCTCCGCCCCCCGCCCCACACTTTCAGCGTTT
>WQNJ02000209.1:107500-117500 GCA_016584745.2 Phylloscopus trochilus trochilus
GAGCGGCTCGATCGCGCCGGTCACGACCGACGGAAGGGCGAGGCGCCGCCGCCTCGCCCGCCACATCTCCCCGGGGCTCTCTGTCGGGTTCGGGTCCGTCCGCACGCCAAGGCGAGCCGGCCACCGCGGCCGGCCGCCGGCCCGCGCCACATCCCGGCCCGCTACGCGGGTCCCCGGCTTAAGGCCGAGGAAGGGGGACGACTCGACAACGACACGCGGCGGGCGGGGGGAAAAGAACGGGGTGCCGCCACCCCGCCCCACCCACACCGCTCTCATCGGGCGGCTCCCGTCACCGAGCCCCTCGAGCATCAACCGGGCCGCAGGCCGAGGCAAGGCCGCGCGCCCCACGGGAGCGTCCCCGCAGCACTTCCGACACGGAACACCCCACGCTGGCCAACGAAAGTCGGGAGGAGCGGGGAACGGGGCGCCGCCACCTCGGCCGACCGGGCCCGTCCTCGGGGCTCTCGGGAAAGGCCGGGGAAAGCCTCAGCGGCAGTCTCTCGACGGGGCCCAGAGCCCCGGCCACGCACACCCTTCTCGCTCTCTTTCTCGCGGGCCGCCGGCCGCCTGCACCGGACGGACCCCGCGGAAAAAAAAACACGCCCGGCAGAGCGGGCCCCGGCTTAAGGCCGAGCGCAAAGAAGGGCGAAGAGGCGCCGCCGCCTCACCGACCGCCACATCCCCGGAGGGACGCGGGGGCCCTCGCCCTTCGCGAAGCCGGCAGGCACGCCAAGCCGGGCCGGAGCGGGACGCGCTCGCGGCTTGCCCTCCACCACGCCACCACCACTGCACCCAGTCCTGGCTGGGCGAGACGGGAACCCGGGACAGAGCCACGCGACTCGTCCCGCGCGTGCCGCAGACGGCACGCGCTCTCGGACACAGGCACGGGACCAGCCTGCGGGGATGCGGCCCGTCAGTCACGCTCCCGTAATACGGACAGACGAGTCCAAGGCTGCGGGGGCCCCCAAGAGAACGACTCGATGGCGACCGCGGCGGCGCACCGGCGCGCGCCGCCTCCTACGGTGACGTAACCGGAGGCGACCGACAACAGCGACCCCTCGGTGAACTTCCGGGAGAACCGGGGAGAACAGGTCTACCCACGGCCCCGCCGAAATTTGCCTAAGTCCCGCCGGAGCGGGGTAGACCTGTTGGCCCCGTGACCGCCCGCCGCCACAGCGCCCCACCGGCGCCTGCGGCGGCGGAACGGCGGACTCCGCCGGCCCCGGAGCGGGGTAGACCTGTTGGCCCCGTGACCGCCCGCCGCCACAGCGCCCCACCGGCGCCTGCGGCGGCGGAACGGCGGACTCCGCCGGCCCCGGAGCGGGGTAGACCTGTTGGCCCCGTGACCGCCCGCCGCCACAGCGCCCCACCGGCGCCTGCGGCGGCGGAACGGCGGACTCCGCCGGCCCCGGAGCGGGGTAGACCTGTTCGCCCCGTGACTGACGCCTCCGGGTACGGCTAATGGCAGCGGCCGGCCCCGGGACTGGCTAGACAAGGCATGCCGCTACCGTCCCGGGACCGGGAGAAGCCCAGAGCCCCGTAGGGCTTCGGAGCCGGATGGCTCTAGCAGCCCTGTCCCGCCCGATCGACCCTCTTTCGAGATCAGGAAGTATTTTAAACAAACAGCCCACCACTTTTTTTTTTTTTTTTTTTTTTTTTTTTTTTTTTTATGTTGTTGTTGCTGGGTTTCTTAGCCTCGCCGGCTCCGGCTGCGCTCCGCCCCGCCCCGCCCCGCCTACCTACCCACCCACCGACCCACCCACCCACTGACGGAGGCCGCGGCGGGGCGGCCGGCGAGCGGGCGGGTAGCCGCTCGGAGGTCGGTCCCTTCACGGTCCGCAGAGGTCTTCGGCTCTCGGAGCACGCCTGGGGGGCCGCGGAGCCTCTGCGCCGAGGCGGGGCGGCCAGGTCTACCCAGGGCTGAACGCGCCGGCGCTAAGTGCGGCCGCGGCGGCCAGGTCTACCCAGAGGTCGAAACACCAAGTCCCGCCGGAGCGGGGTAGACCTGTTGGCCCCGTGACCGCCCGCCGCCACAGCGCCCCACCGGCGCCTGCGGCGGCGGAACGGCGGACTCCGCCGGCCCCGGAGCGGGGTAGACCTGTTCGCCCCGTGACCGCCCGCCGCCGCAGCGCCCCGCCGACGTGTCCGGCTACGGCTGATGGCTGCGGCCGGCCCCGGGACTGGCTAGACAAGGCATGGCGCTACCGTCCCGGGACCGGGAGAAGCCCCGAGCCCCGTAGGGCTTCGAAGCCGGATGGCTCTAGCAGCCCTGTCCCGCCCGATCGACCCTCTTTCGAGATCAGGAAGTATTTTAAACAAACAGCCCACCACTTTTTTTTTTTTTTTTTTTTTTTTTTTTTTTTTTTTTATGTTGTTGTTGCTGGGTTTCTTAGCCTCGCCGGCTCCGGCTGCGCTCCGCCCCGCCCCGCCCCGCCTACCTACCCACCCACCGACCCACCCACCCACTGACGGAGGCCGCGGCGGGGCGGCCGGCGAGCGGGTAGCCGCTCGGAGGTCGGTCCCTTCACGGTCCGCAGAGGTCTTCGGCTCTCGAAGCACGCCTGGGGGGCCGCGGAGCCTCGGCGCCGAGGCGAGGCGGCCAGGTCTACCCAGGGCTGAACGCGCCAGCGCTAAGTTCGGCCGCGGCGGCCAGGTCTACCCAGCGGTCGAAACACCAAGTCCCGCCGGAGCGGGGTAGACCTGTTCGCCCCGTGACCGCCCGCCGCCACAGCGCCCCGCCGACGTGTCCGGCTACGGCTGATGGCTGCGGCCGGCCCCGGGGCTGGCTAGACAAGGCATGCCGCTACCGTCCCGGGACCGTGAGAAGCCCCGAGCCCCGTAGGGCCTCGGAGCCGGATGGCTTCTAGCAGCCCTGTCCCGCCCGATCGACCCTCTTTCGAGACCACGACGTATTTTCAACAAACAGCTCCGCCCACCTTTTTTTTTTTTTTTTTTTTAGTTTTTTGGGGGTTTTTTTGTTTTTGTTTTTTCTTTTTTTTTTTTTTTTTTTTTTGTGGGCTTTTTTTTGGTTTTTTTTTTTTGGGGGCGGGGGGTTGCCCCCCTCTGAAAGAATGACTTTACTAATTGCTTGGAAGAAGGATCTTTTCCAGGAAAAAATACTCCTGGCACACTTTTATTTGTTTTCCGTTTGCTCCCGGTCCACTTCCAGCCGAGCTAATCGGCACCTTGTGCCCTTCAATCGGCCTGCTGACACACCGAACCGTGGCGACGGTGTCGCCACGCCCGACCCCCCCCAAAAGAGAACCTTCGGGTGGACGGCGGGGAGGGGACGCCCGTCCAGGCGGCGGCGGTCCGGGGACCATGGCGCCGGCCCCGGGGCGCGCCTCGCCTTGTCCCGTCCGGCTCCGCGCCGCTCCGCCCCGCCCACCTACCCGCCCACCCAGCGACGGAGGCCGCGGCGGGGCGGCCGGCGAGCGGGCGGGTAGCCGCTCGGAGGTCGGTCCCTTCACGGTCCGCAGAGGTCTTCGGCTCTCGGAGCACGCCTGGGGGGCCGCGGAGCCTCGGCGCCGAGGCGGGGCGGCCAGGTCTACCCAGGGCTGAACGCGCCGGCGCTAAGTGCGGCCGCGGCGGCCAGGTCTACCCAGCGGTCGAAACACCAAGTCCCGCCGGAGCGGGGTAGACCTGTTGGCCCCGTGACCGCCCGCCGCCACAGCGCCCCGCCGACGTCTCCGGCTACGGCTGATGGCTGCGGCCGGCCCCGGGGCTGGCTAGACAAGGCATGGCGCTACCGTCCCGGGACCGGGAGAAGCCCCGAGCCCCGTAGGGCTTCGGAGCCGGATGGCTTCTAGCAGCCCTGTCCCGCCCGATCGACCCTCTTTCGAGATCAGGAAGTATTTTAAACAAACAGCCCATCACTTTTTTTTTTTTTTTTTTTATGTTGTTGTTGCTGGGTTTCTGAGCCTCGCCGGCTCCGGCTCCGCTCCGCCCCGCCCCGCCCCGCCCCGCTCCGCCTACCTACCCACCCACCCACCCACCCACCCACCCACTGACGGAGGCCGCGGCGGGGCGGCCGGCGAGCGGGTAGCCGCTCGGAGGTCGGTCCCTTCACGGTCCGCAGAGGTCTTCGGCTCTCGGAGCACGCCTGGGGGGCCGCGGAGCCTCGGCGCCGAGGCGAGGCGGCCAGGTCTACCCAGGGCTGAACGCGCCAGCGCTAAGTGCGGCCGCGGCGGCCAGGTCTACCCAGCGGTGGAAACACCAAGTCCCGCCGGAGCGGGGTAGACCTGTTCGCCCCGTGACCGCCCGCCGCCACAGCGCCCCGCCGACGTGTCCGGCTACGGCTGATGGCTGCGGCCGGCCCCGGGGCTGGCTAGACAAGGCATGGCGCTACCGTCCCGGGACCGTGAGAAGCCCCGAGCCCCGTAGGGCCTCGGAGCCGGATGGCTTCTAGCAGCCCTGTCCCGCCCGATCGACCCTCTTTCGAGACCACGACGTATTTTCAACAAACAGCTCCGCCCACCTTTTTTTTTTTTTTTAGGTGTTTTTTTTTTTTTTTTTTTTGTGGGCTTTTTTTTGGTTTTGTTTTTTTTTTTTTTGGGGCGGGGGGTTGCCCCCCTCTGAAAGAATGACTTTACTAATTGCTTGGAAGAAGGATCTTTTCCAGGAAAAAATACTCCTGGCACACTTTTATTTGTTTTCCGTTTGCTCCCCGTCCACTTCCAGCCGAGCTAATCGGCACCTTGTTCCCTTCAATCGGCCTGCTGACACACCGAACCGTGGCGACGGTGTCGCCACGCCCGACCCCCCCCAAAAGAGAACCTTCGGGTGGACGGCGGGGAGGGGACGCCCGTCCAGGCGGCGGCGGTCCGGGGACCATGGCGCCGGCCCCGGGGCGCGCCTCGCCTCGTCCCGTCCGGCTCCGCGCCGCTCCGCCCCGCCCACCTACCCGCCCACCCAGCGACGGAGGCCGCGGCGGGGCGGCCGGCGAGCGGGCGGGCAGCCGCTCGGAGGTCGGTCCCTTCACGGTCCGCAGAGGTCTTCGGCTCTCGGAGCACGCCTGGAGGGCCGCGGAGCCTCGGCGCCGAGGCGGGGCGGCCAGGTCTACCCAGGGCTGAACGCGCCGGCGCCAAGTGCGCTCGCGGCGGCCAGGTCTACCCAGAGGTCGAAACACCAAGTCCCGCCGGAGCGGGGTAGACCTGTTGGCCCCGTGACCGCCCGCCGCCACAGCGCCCCTCCGACGTCTCCGGCTACGGCTGATGGCTGCGGCCGGCCACGGGGCTGGCTAAACAAGGCATGCCGCTACCGTCCCGGGACCGTGAGAAGCCCCGAGCCCCGTAGGGCCTCGGAGCCGGATGGCTCTAGCAGCCCTGTCCCGCCCGATCGACCCTCCTTCGAGACCACGACGTATTTTCCACAAACAGCTCCCCCCATGTTTTTGTTTTGTTTTGTTTGGGTTGGTTTTTTTGTGGGTTTTTTTGTGGGTTGTTTTTTTTTTTTTTTTTTTTTTTTTTAGGTTTTTTGGGGGTTTTTTTGAGGTTTTCGTTTTTATTTTTTTTAATTCCCACACCCCCCCCCCCCCCCCGAAAGAATGACTCTACTTCTTGCTTGGAAGAAGGATCTTTTCCAGGAAAAAATACTCCTGGCACACTTTATTTGCTTTCCGTTTGCTCCCCGTCCACTTCCAGCCGAGCTAATCGGCACCTTGTGCCCTGCAATCGGCCTGCTGACACACCGAACCGTGGCGACGGTGTCGCCACGCCCGACCCCCCCCAAAAGAGAACCTTCGGGTGGACGGCGGGGAGGGGACGCCCGTCCAGGCGGCGGCGGTCCGGGGACCATGGCGCCGGCCCCGGGGCGCGTCCCGCCTCGTCCCGTCCGGCTCCGCGCCGCTCCGCCCCGCCCACCTACCCGCCCACCCAGCGACGGAGGCCGCGGCGGGGCGGCGGGCGAGCGGGCAGCCGCTCGGAGGTCGGTCCCTTCACGGTCCGCAGAAGGCTTCGGCTCTCGGAGCACGCCTGGGGGGCCGCGGGGCCTCGGCGCCAAGGCGCCCGGGGCCGGCACGAAGCCGCCGGCCGGCCCTCTGCCCGCGTTCACACAAGAGAGACAGACACAGTGACGCACACCCCCGCTCCACACACGGACGTCTCTCAGAGCGCCACACACACCCCGGCGCAGCCGCACACGTGTGCGCGCACACACATAACACGCGTGCTCCCCCCTGCCCGCTCACCCCGCCCGCGGCCCTGCCCTCCAGTCTGTCGCGGCCGCCGCGCGAGGCTTGGGGGCGCCCCGCCCTTTGGCATCAGCCTCCCCGGCCCCGCCTTCGGGCTTCTCCCGCCCCCGCCCAGCGAGGGTTGGGGGCGCCCGGCCCGCTAGCGCCTGCCTCCCCGGCACCGCCTCCGGGCTTCTTCTGCCCCCGCCCAGGCTGTCGGCGGCGGCGGCGGCAGGGCAAGGAGCAGGCCGAGGCCGAGGCGGCCAGGGTCTTCGGCGAGCAGGCCGAGAGAAGTCGGCCGCCTTCCACGTCCCGGCGTTCGCGGGGGGGGGGGAGGAGCAGGTGCGAGCAGCTGTGTGCGCAGCTGCGTATGAAGGCAGGCGGGCAGGCCAGCGGGCCGGCGGACCGGTCGGGGATAGCAGGTCTGCCCCAGGGTCTGAGCAGCAAGTCCGGCGGCGGCGGCGGCCAGGTCTACCCAGGGTCTAAGCAGCAGGTGTGGCGGCGGCGGCCAGGTCTACCCCAGGCTTGACCTGCCGGCACTAAGTGCGACCGCGGCGGCCAGGTCTACCCAGGGTCTGAGCAGCAGGACCGGCGGCGGCGGCCAGGTCTACCCAGGGTCTGAGCAGCCGGTCCGGCGGCGGCGGCCAGGTCTACCCAGGGTCTGAGCAGCAGGACCGGCGGCGGCGGCCAGGTCTACCCCAGGCTTTGACCAGCGGGTCCGGCGGCGGCGGCCAGGTCTACCCAGGGTCTGAGCAGCCGGTCCGGCGGCGGCCAGGTCTACCCCAGGCTTTGACCAGCGGGTCCGGCGGCGGCGGCCAGGTCTACCCAGGGTCTAAGCAGCCGGTCCGGCGGCGGCCAGGTCTACCCCAGGCTTTGACCAGCGGGTCCGGCGGCGGCGGCCAGGTCTACCCAGGGTCTGAGCAGCCGGTCCGGCGGCGGCGGCCAGGTCTACCCAGGGTCTAAGCACCGCGTCCGGCGGAGGCGGCCAGGTCGACCCAGGCTCTCGGCACCGGGACCTAAGTGTAGCCAAAGGCGGAGATCACGTCTACCCAGCGGCTTTGGCGACCGGGGGCGGAGGCCGAAGGAGAAGAGGTCTTCCTGCTTTCCCCTCGGCGGGCGACAGGGGGCGGACGAGACCACCCGGCCCACGCAGCACCCGCCAGGACGGCAGGGGGCGCCGCGGGACGGGACGGGACGGGACGGGACGGGACGGGACGGGACGGTGACGGTGACGGGGCGCCGCGCGCGCTCCTCTCTGTAGCCCCCTGAGCGCCGGCCGGCCCCGCCCCGCCCCGCCCACCCACCCACCCACCCGGCCGCCGGCCCCCCCGCCCACTGACAGAGGCCGCGGTGGGGCGGGCGGCGAGCGAGCAGCCGCTTTCAGGTCGGTCCCTTCACGGTCCGCAGAAGGCTTCGGCTCTCGGAGCACGCCTGGGGGGCCGCGGGGCCTCGGCGCCAGGGCGCCCGGGGCCGGCACGAAGCTGCCGGCCGGCCCTCTGCCCGCGTTCACACAGAGAGAGTCAGACACAGTGACGCACACCCCCGCTCCACACACGGACGTCTCTCAGAGCGCCACGCACACCCGAGCACAGCCACACACGTGCGCATGCACACACATAACACGCGTGCTCCCGCCTGCCCGCTCACCCCGTCCCCTGCCCCTGCCCTCTAGTCTGTCGCGGCTGCCGCGCGAGGCTAGGGGGCGCCCCGTCCGCTAGCGCCAGCCTCCCCGGCACCGCCTCCGAGCTGCTTCTGCCCCTGCACGGGCTCTCAGCGGCGGCAGCCTGTCCGGCCAGGTCTACCGTGGGAAGTCTCTGCAGGCGGCCCGGCGGCGGCGGCCAGGTCTTCCCAAGGCAGTCTTTGCAGCTCTTCCGGCGGCGGCCGCCGGGTGTACCCAGGGAAGTCTTTGCAGCCGGCGGCCGGGTGTACCCAGGGAAGTCATTGCAGCTTGCCTGGCGGCGGCGGCCAGGTCTACCCAGGAAAATCGTTGCAGCCGGCGGCCAGGTCTACCCAGGGAAGTGTCTGCAGATTGCCTGGAAGAGGCGGCCAGGTCTACCCAGGGAGGTCTTTGCAGGCGGCCCGGCGGCGGCGGCCAGGTCTACCCAGGGAAGTCTATGCAGAGTGCCTGGAAGAGGCGGCCAGGTCTACCCAGGAAAGTCTATGCAGAGTGCCTGGAAGAGGCGGCCAGGTCTACCCAGGGAAGTGTCTGCAGATTGCCTGGAAGCGGCGGCCAGGTCTACCCAGGGAAGTGTCTGCAGATTGCCTGGAAGCGGCGGCCAGGTCTACCCAGGGAGGTCTTTGCAGGCGGCCCGGCGGCGGCGGCCAGGTCTACCCAGGGAAGTCTATGCAGAGTGCCTGGAAGAGGCGGCCAGGTCTACCCAGGAAAGTCTATGCAGAGTGTCTGGAAGAGGCGGCCAGGTCTACCCAGGGTCTAAGCAAATCCGGCCCGACGGCGGCCAGGTCTACCCCAGGCTTGACCTGCCGGCACTAAGTGCGGCCGTAGCGGCCAGGTCTACCCAGGACCTAAGCAGCGGGCCCGGCGGCGGCGGCCAGGTCTACCCAGGGAAGCCAATGCCGGCGGCCCGGCGGCGGCGGCCAGGTCTACCCAGGGAAGCCAATGCCGGCGGCCCGGCGGCGGCGGCCAGGTCTACCCAGGGAAGTCATTGCAGGCGGCTCGGCGGCGGCGGCCAGGTCTACCCCAGGCTTGACCTGCCGGCACTAAGTGCGGTCGTGGCGGCCAGGTCTACCCAGGGAAGCCAATGCCGGCGGCCCGGCGGCGGCGGCCAGGTCTACCCAGGGAAGTCATTGCAGGCGGCTCGGCGGCGGCGGCCAGGTCTACCCCAGGCTTGACCTGCCGGCACTAAGTGCGGTCGTGGCGGCCAGGTCTACCCAGGACCTAAGCAGCGGGCCCGGCGGCGGCGGCCAGGTCTACCCAGGGAAGTCAATGCCGGCGGCCCGGCGGCGGCGGCCAGGTCTACCCAGGGAAGCCAATGCCGGCGGCCCGGCGGCGGCGGCCAGGTCTACCCAGGGAAGTCAATGCCGGCGGCCCGGCGGCGGCGGCCAGGTCTACCCAGGGAAGTCATTGCAGGCGGCTCGGCGGCGGCGGCCAGGTCTACCCCAGGCTTGACCTGCCGGCACTAAGTGCGGTCGTGGCGGCCAGGTCTACCCAGGGAAGCCAATGCCGGCGGCCCGGCGGCGGCGGCCAGGTCTACCCAGGGAAGTCATTGCAGGCGGCTCGGCGGCGGCGGCCAGGTCTACCCCAGGCTTGACCTGCCGGCACTAAGTGCGGTCGTGGCGGCCAGGTCTACCCAGGACCTAAGCAGCGGGCCCGGCGGCGGCGGCCAGGTCTACCCAGGGAAGTCAATGCCGGCGGCCCGGCGGCGGCGGCCAGGTCTACCCAGGGAAGCCAATGCCGGCGGCCCGGCGGCGGCGGCCAGGTCTACCCAGGGAAGTCAATGCCGGCGGCCCGGCGGCGGCGGCCAGGTCTACCCAGGGAAGTCATTGCAGGCGGCTCGGCGGCGGCGGCCAGGTCTACCCCAGGCTTGACCTGCCGGCACTAAGTGCGGTCGTGGCGGCCAGGTCTACCCAGGGAAGCCAATGCCGGCGGCCCGGCGGCGGCGGCCAGGTCTACCCAGGGAAGTCATTGCAGGCGACCCGGCGGCGGCGGCCATGTCTACCGGGGGTCTCGGCACCGGGTGCAAGGGGCGAACGGAGAGAACAGGTCTACTCTAGGGGTAGGGCTCCCCGGGAACCAAGTCCAGCTGGAGGTGGAGACCAGGTCTACCCGGCGGTCTGGCGACCGGATGCAAAGGGCGAACGGAGAGAACAGGT